>BLKM01000113.1:24674-37697 GCA_013340265.1 Coptotermes formosanus
AAACCTGAGTCTGCCGGCTCCCGACAGTATTGCTGTAACAAACCTTGCTCTGTTTAGGTAACAAAGTTCGTTTTTCACAGCCGTCGTTCTCCTTCCGAAAGAACATGGTAATAACTTGAATGTCTGTGAATGTGTGTAGCAGGATGAGGAAGTAGGAAGAATTCCCGTAACCCACAAGGCAGCTTGATAACTAGGGCAAAGGGTCGGAGGATACTGCCCCTCCCGACACTGCACCGTGACCTATGTAGGGGTGCTAATGCTGTATAGCCTATATTTACAGTCAGGTGACCTGAGCCAAACAGGTTCAAATTTATCACTTAGGATTAGTGTTCTACACACTTGTGATACATCAGCTGTCCCTAATAACAGTGCAATTCAACAATTCTGTTCACCTGGTGTTCTCAGCAATAAGGCATAAATGTCATTCTCACACTTAGCCAACACATTTTGTGTCATCATTGCAAAGAATGTTTATGTTCTCAGGCACTGCTCTACATGAAAAGTGTTCATCAGTCATGCAGAAACTGCTGATACCATGATGGAGAAATGGTGAGGAGTCGACTGGGTACAAATAAAAATATCGGTCGGCAGCTTTCGATGGTGTATCGACAAATGATCCTGTGCCCTTGGAGGTGGCAACAGCATGTACAGTAGCTGTCGTATAGTAAACATGTAACTTCAACAGTTAATATATATTCTCGACCTGGGGTTTAGATTTGTTTCGTGAGTGTACGTCATCATTATCAGACTTCCCTCTCCTTCTCCGGAAATCGTTTTCTCCAGCTGCCCTGGCCTACATGCTTTATCCCTAGATAAAGATACTGTCTGAATTAACAATTTCGGGAATGTCCACGGGCTCTTTTTAATCAATTAACATGGACCGCTTTAGATACGTGATCTCCAGTACGAGCTCTATAGATTGGAAGCGAAATCTTTTATTCAATTTCAGATGGACACTTATAAGAATATGAATATTTATTTCGTGTACAAAGTTTGTGACAGGGATCATGCAAATAGACTTTCCGTAATTACCAATAAATATGGCGGCGCCCATCAAGCGTTTTGCGACATTTAAATCAAGATAAGGGTGAGATATCAATTTTTAGTTACAAAGTATAATACCCAGACATACAAACACAATGGATCAGTGTTACAAAGGCACAATTTTACCTGCGTTAGCTGTAGTTAATGCAAGTCCACTTGTAAGCAAATTATAGAAATGGCGCCTCTTTACGCCAGTCTATGAAACATGAATACGGAATATTGTCTGCCTTCAGCTATGCTACAATAATCAGTACCTGAGTAGCCGAAGAAAATTCCAAGAATCATATGTATTGCCTAGTCGTCATGTTGTGTACTTCAAAATTTCAGCAGAACATTGATCGTGTTCAATTATATCACGAAAAATTTTGCATGCATATATATTAGCACTAAGGAATATGTCGTCGGGAGAACTTAAACGTTTTCCATGCTCAAGCCATGGTGCAGACACCTGGGGTAAATTTATAGCTCCTCTCATTCTTTACCTCAATGCCAAGTGGAGGAGAGTACCCCCGCCGTTTTACAGCCAGAAAATATCCCCCGTAACCAGAGCAAGTCTGGACATTTTGGAGAAGAAAGAAATCACTTTACCTACCGGGATTTGAACCCAGAACTCCAACCCGTAACTTAGTGGCTATACGGACTTCTTGTATAAAGTTTCTGTTTACTTAAACAAAAACATTGTGCACATTTTAACATTCCATGCAAATCTTATTGTTCTGTTTCACTACAAAGTGACGGGTTCCTGTCGCTTGATTTCGAACATTGTGAGTGGTTACTATGAAGCAATAGAAACCTCATTACTTTTGACATAAAAATTACAATATGTGAGTAGACCTATGAATTTTCAACATTTTAGTTTTGTCACCAATGATAAGTTCGAGTCTTCATGGCGGTCCCGCTCGCGCCATATTTCGAAGTGGATACAAAGGGTTTACCCCGTTTACCGCACAATCGTGTTTCCCGACGTGATTTTTGTCTTAAAGCCATGAAATTGATACACGTGAGTGAGTTCATGTTGCTTATGATGTAACGCATCATATGTTCCAGGATCTAAGGAATGGTATTTTTTTGGATCGAGGCCAGGTTACCATGTTTGTAAACAGTAACCACGTGCCTGGAATATATTAACCTTTTCAAGCCTAGCGGTAAATTTTCATACCACCAGGTTTAACATTAAAGAATTCTACGTGGTGCCCACATTGCGTTTATGTGTTTTGTACGGATCTCAGAACAAACAGCAACTTTTGCCTTATAAAACATTAAGAGATTGGTTTTTATAACCGAAGTGGAGTGTCTACTGAGCGGTACGCACTGAGTCCTTATACAAAACAGATACGCTTCTTCTTTAAAGGGTTAAAAGTCTGTACGTAAGACCGCAGTCAGTGTACTGATGTCCATCGCAATATCTATGTTTTTCCTTGCATGCTGTAAAACTTTAAGGTGCCGGCGGTCATGCAACGGGTGCAGGCAGAAGAAAGCTGATAATGGATGCGAAATAGACAGGTCTGCGTCGGTATGATGTCGCGAATGGTGCGATACCATGTAGGCCGAGAATCATCGTTGATCGGAAGAGTATGTAGGTTTTTCCACACTTGTGAACATTCTTTGGACTGGTGCTGCTGAATGATTCTCATCTTTGGAGTGTCGTGTTTTACTTCCGTAGACGTTCGCACATTGTGGTACGTTGCTCTTTACCGATGGCGTTACGAATACTATTGTCATGTAACAGAGTTCTTGCAAACATGGACGTATGTAAGCGACATGTTTAGGAATAATTTTCATGCCTGGCGGATTATCATCGGTAAAGTATGCTTTCCAAATATTGGGCCATTCAGCTGTTGGTGCGTCGGGCTTTTGCAATCGTATTTGTCAGCGACAAGGAATAGAGCATGGCATTTGGCTTGCACATCTGTAAGGTTCGCACCTCATTCCGTCAGCGGGAAATAGAGTGTCGATATGGACAAAACAAACGTTTCTCCATCCCATATAAAACGTGCTATTGCACTATTAATTACTGCTTGTAGCCCTCCGTTATGGGCAACATACCTTGGAGAGTATATATGTGTGAACAAAACTTACCCTTGGAATAGAAACAGATGTTCAAGTTGGCCGGAACAAAGCCAGATTACTACACTGAGTAACATCTTCTGCTTAATGGCAGAAGTTAAAGCAATCCCATCAGGAGCCTGGAAGGCTCTGGGTGTTCCAACAGGTTGAGGCACCTTGATTTCAAGACAATCCGCACAGGAAGGTAATAAAGTTTGTCAGCCCTGGACACAGGACGCCTTTACGCCCCAGGCAATATTCCTTTTAATAATTGCTTTTAGAAGCTGAGACGACCCAACGGTCATAGTGGCGCCGGATTGGTTATGTCATTGAAAAATATCAAAGACACCACTGAAAAATTGTAGAAGCACCAAATGTTATTTGCAAATTATTAAATCTATACTGGACAAATTGACAGGGTTATGCAGATTTGCTTTTTTTTAAATAACTAGCACAATATATATGGAGTTCATAGAAAAAACGAGGACTGAGGGCAGAAATGTGTAACCCATGACTAATGTAGACACTAAGCCAGACAAACTCGAATAACGTGGCGTTAACCAGTCCCATTCTGTCGTGAGGAAATTTAGGCTACTGACGACGGATATTTGAGGGACTGAAATTTTCAGGTGTGACTTACCCAGTTTTCTACATTTCGTTAAGCACTGGGGACTAAGTAACTCTGTCCTCCGTCCTTAGTGTAAAATCTAAGTTCAAAATACAGCGGAAGCCTGTGATAAATTTAAAGGGACTGGACGCTTTGTGTCGTTATAAACATCTGTTGTTGCAACTGAGTGAATAATGTTAAAGTTACCAGGAGGAATTATTACGTATGACATAATATCTGACTTCTACAGATGACGAGTCGCACAAACCGACTCTATATGTGTGTCCTGCTGCTTAGTGGCATTAAGCAGGGGTAGTGTAGTGAATATGCTGCGGGCTGGACGGTCCGGGGTTTGAATCCCGGTAGCGGTAAGAGATTTCTGTCTTCTGCAGAACCTCCAGACCAGTTCTGGGGTCCACAGCCGCATATTCAATGGGTACCGGGGTTATTTTCAGGAGACAAGGCGGCCGGGGCGTGAAGTTAACTACTCACTTCCAACTAGTGCCGAGGTTACGAGTGAAGGAGGCTCCCCCTAAATACTTTCATGACATGGAGAGGGAGAATTTGGCTTTACCTTGAGATGTTTTGAAGACTCTATCTGTGGGAGGTTACTTCAGGGGGCTTAACGGGGCAGCAGGATGTGCACGCAATAAGGTAGATTCTTGGTATCTTAACAAAATATCATTTTGGGGTTTTCCCAGTGTGACTACAGCTGCCTATACAGGCCGTTCTCAGGTGTTTTGCCTTGTCTAACATGAGACGAATTCCATAAAATAACAGCAAAGGAACTGATTTAAAATCGAATCTACTGATGGCACAGAAACATTAACAATTTTCCAAGCATTCATTATTCCGTAAATTTATTTACGTCTTTCCCCTATCGCTATTACTTTCCAAAACACGGTGTGAAGGGCGGACGTGCAGATATATTGAATATGTATAAATAAATATATATATGCACTAGTCATTTATGCCTGTGTTTTCCTGGTTTCTTGCAATGAAATTTCGTGTTCCTGTACAAGCCAGATCTGATTCATTCCTTTGAAGGACCGGATTTTGAATATTTCAGACACACTTCACACATTTGTTATATGCTTAGTATTACATCTGGCCTTATGAGACTCCATGTTGTTTCATTTCACTGCTTTGAATTTGTTGCAGCAAGTGAACCTGTCCTGCAGAATTATTGCTCTGGTGGTGCCTGCAGTGGAATCCGTGGGAAAATAACGTGGCACGACTGAGGCGACGATCCACTAGTCTGCAACCTTATAAATCAGCGTATGGAAGGAAAAACCTGCTAGCCATGTCTAGTTCGGGTCTCCTTGGTTTCATATTTACGGCTAGGTAGCTTTGCCAAAAGTTGTGTCGTGTGTAAGTTTGCGGGTAGTGCATGGGGAAAGGGCAGACGGTGCATCGTCTCTAAAAAGAAACCTCCCTTTGTACTAAAACCCTGTGTGAAATCCCAATCCACTAGCCTTCCTGCAGCAGTAAACTTTCCATGGAGGATCAGGGCCTTCTTTCTCTAAGCACCGATTCAAACACTCAGCAGAATGCTCAATTATGGACGCGGCCTGAATCACAACGGTCAATCCAAACTACCCAAAACGGATTTTAATCCATCACAAACGTAACCAGATTTTCTGTATTTATCAGAGACATTTCTTTCTTTCCTTTCTTATTTTCATTTTTCAGAAAGAAACATATTTCAGAAAATGCCGAGGAGACGAGGAAAGCCACTAACCAGCTAACACCATGCAACAAACCCTTTCTTGAGTAGCTGATAGTCACTCAGCAGGTAACAAATTTCTTGGTCTACATAAATGTCGCTCTGCCCTTGGTCGGTAATGAAATGTCAGCTGTAAATGCGTCTTCTTTCCCTTCTTTCCAAGTGGCATTTATGAACTTATTTATAGGCTTATAATACAATATTCATTTTAGTATTATCCTTTCAACTTAGTCTAGGTATTTTAAGTTGCACTTAATCTCATGTTTTATAATTAGAAGTACTGTATCACAAACAACTTTAGATGCAAAGGTAATTTTCCTAAGATGAACCAAGAGTGGGGCCTTTCTTCACAAGGCGCAACAAGTCGCATGCACAAGAGAGGTGCAATGGAGTGTAATTTGTGCTCAATTAGAGTGGAACAATTTATCAAAGAGAAAACCTTTGGTGTGTTATTGAGAATGTACGTAAATATTTTGTAGGGGTGTTCGCAAAATTGCGAACAGGGTCTTGAGCTTCTTTATGTCTGTCCGTCACTCTGCATGAAACAATTCCGTTGCCACTGGAAAGATGTTCATGAAATTTAATATTGAATATTTTTCGAAAATCTGTCGAAAAAATAAGTTTGATTAAAATCTGAGAAGAATAAGGGGTACTTTATATGAAGAACTGTGAAAATTTAAGATAATGCCTTGCTGAATTTTTCTTATAAGAGAAATGTTCAGGACAAAATTTGTAGAGGAAATCAAAAACACATCTTTTGTTCAATAACGTTTTACAAAAATTGTGTCTTTTACGAGAAAATATGGATCAATATGGAAGAGGCAGGCACACCAAAGATGACAATATAATGTAGAGCAAGCGCTTTGCTTCCTGGGTAAATAAGGCTACAGACACACAGAATATATTTTAATTATTGACTTTCCACGGGAACAACGTTTAGACGAATGCGTTTCGTTCTCACTTTGCGCGTTAGTTGCCTCTCTTGTTAAACATACCCCATAACACGTTTAAAACGCAGTTGAAATAGCACTTTTAAGGATGAACTCAGAAACTTGCGGTATAACGGTCAGGTTGCTGTCTGTTTTCACGATTTGCTAGCTGTTGTCTTTGTCTACGTACTACACGTTCGATTAACGCCAAACCTACACGGAACTCTTCTTTAAACGAAGAAATAATACTGCATAGCACGCAGAGAATGGTGGCTATGCAGCACGATGTCTTTCGCTCTAAAGTGCTCAGTTCCGCTTTAAAGTAACTGTGTAGGCGACGTTCCAATCTAATTGATCACGGTTATGATTCCTTATCACACTTTCATTATGAAGTGAGGACACACCTGGGTGAATTTGCTGATAATGGAACGGCCATAGAATCCATAAAATATGACCTCCAGGATCATCAGATTTCATAAAAATGAAAAGCCTTTATTAAGGACAATGCCCGTTTCCCTATTTGCCGAAGACGCTGGAAGAGCTGCAGATACGGATCACCAATGCTGGTGTGAAAATTTACCACGATGTTCTGCAAAGGTGTGGCAGGACGCTGGTTATCGATTTGATGTTACTCGATCCAGTTGTGGCTCTGACATTGGAATTCATTGATCAGTGACAGTATTCTTTGGAGACGATCTCTTGTATAATTTGGTTTTCTTACCTGTACTTTATATGTGTTCTCGGTAATACAATATTAAATCGTATAAGTCTTTAGCGACATCCTGTACTATGTTCATTAATATTAAAACGTTCTTTATCAACAACAAGGTTTCAGGAAGCAAGAGTATTTTCTGCTTCGCATATGGGAAATTTGGAACTATTATCTCGGCATGAAGACTAATTCTTATAACTCAAGTTATGCGTGTTTTCTTCTTGTGAATATCCCCGCAGCAAATTCTACGGACACACAGCAACCTTCAGGATTATTGTGCAGGAATGAGATAAAAATGATGATTAGTTTTTCCATTTTTGCTTGTAATTGAAGAGCGGTGGAGTGGAAATGACAAGGGAAACTTAAGTACTGGAGAAAACTATTTCCAATGCCACTTTTCCCAACACAAATCCCACATGGACTGACCCAGTATTGAACACTGGTCTCTGCGGTGATAGGCTGGCTACTAATAGCCTGAGCTATGACACGACGTGGTGTTACTCAGTAACTAGAGGAAAATGCAGGTACGGGACCTCACATTAATCCATGAGCAACCTGCATCATATTTTTGTTCTAATTCTACTTTTATTGGTAATCCCCACGTAATGCCATATTGCCAGAGCTTGTCAGCTACTGGGAGCGTCCTTGACATTCCGTAAACAAGCAGCTGAGTAGCCAACCACGTTTTACGGTACTTCGTAAACTTAGGGGAAAAAGAGTTTTTGGAAGGCCAAAGAAAATTTGCCATCAGAACGTAGCTGGCTGCATGTCTTTTTTGTGATAAGTTATTTGTTTCTTGATAGTGTTGATGATGATGATGATGATGCTAGTAATAATGATGGTTGTGTTAATAGAGAATTTGATTATATTTTTCTTACATGTCTACTGTAAATGTGTAATGTCTGTTGAAAATTACATTATATATCTCAATATTGCTACATATTCTGTCTTCAGGCAAACCATATGTTTCATGTTCAAGTGCAGGCCAAATATACAGGTATGTTCTCTTAGCTCGATACTTTATCAAAATACCACATAACCTACCGCATATGTTTTAGTGGTTACATCTCACTCTTTACGTAGACTTTAATCATCCAGTAGGTTTAATATTCTTAAATTGTTCCTTATTTTTATGTTCGTTTCAATGCTGCATCAGAATCCAAAATCATGGAATGAAATCAGAATTTCAAAATTGCGCTGTGAATAAACCTTCCCGAGACACACTCTGTGCAATCTTTGTTCTGTTTTAAAGTGGAAGCAAAAAATGTTAGAATGTAACCTTTATCCGGCTTTTTGCCATGTGGAATCTTGGACACAATAAATGATCGGCCACTGGACTCTCACTAAACTAATTTTATGGTCGATATTGTACATCGTATAGTTAAGACGGTAGTTAAAGTTAAAGGGAGGGTTTTCGTGTGCGTAATATGCACCGTGATATGGTGCCAAGTTTAGGCAACTTGGTCAGCCTCACGCTCTAGCCGATTTACCCAAAGCATGCTTTGGATAGTAAGCTATTTGGGGGTACAACTGGCGACGCAGTTGTCAGGGATGTAACCTGTGTTGTCCTGCTAGTAGCTTAGTCAATATACCCACTGAGCTGTCCCGACTGCGGGAGGAAAGAGGACAGCAGTTGCTTCGATGTATGTGCTGATAGGTTACATGATTATCCGGAAATTTAACATTTCTCAATTCATTTCGTTTCCATAATGTGTACAGCCGCTTATGAATTCTCTTATCATCGTTACACTTTAAGATATCATTTTCCTGTTTCTGACAAGAGAAACCCAATTTCAAGCAGTAATCGTGAATTAATACTGTCTGATCCGATGTCTTCAACAAGCCACATGTATGTTTATTGTCTAGATAATCATCATCATCATCATCATCATCATCATCACCACCACCAACATATTTACTAATACAATAACATTTTTGAACGGCATCAGGATCTACTGAACTACAGAATGGTATTTTCAAGTCAGATATTTCACAAGACTTATGGATCTGCATTGCTGGAATTCTGCTTTCTTATTAATTCCGTCTAGAATTTGTTTTTAACAAACAAATGCGAAAGTAAGAAACTGACAGTGCCGCCTCAAGATGAGGCCAAGATAAGCTAACATATTAAATGTACTTTCCTCCGCCTCCACCTGATGCAGGGCTATCGATTTCAACCTTTGTTTAAGGACACGTCTTAGGAAGTTTTATTGCTTTCTCTGAAAGAAATTACTCAGACTCAAGAACTAATAAGTAGAATTTTTAATATTTATTACGGTTAAGATGCTGTAATATTTACTGATTACATATTTTTACACTTATAAGTACAAATTTTTCGCTTGAATACAAGGAGTACTTTAAATTTCAGTTTTTGCTAGACACAGAGTCCACTGTTCCTGCTACCTAGACTAAACAGGCAACTTCATGTGGGCAAATATTCACCACCAGCTTCTGTTCTTCGTTGAATGTGAGAGACGGAGTTCCACATTTATAATAACACGCATTAATCCTGATTATGATAAATAGCAAAGAAGAAAAACAAGTAATCTGCACTCAAATGTACCAGTCATTCTTCGAATTTTTCTGTTTAGCCTAGTTACGTCACACTATTCGGAAATCTGCGGCTATGCGCTGTATTTGTACTTGCACCTGATAGGCGAAACCACACCAATTTTTTCCTTTCCCTTTATGCCACTGTTCCAGTTTGTAAAGATCAAAGTGTTTAAGTGTGTGGTTTATGTAATTCCCTTGTTCACTCAGCGGCCAGTCTCCGCGGGAACAACATCAGAGTTAGCTTTTGCCTTTGCATTCCAAAACTATATTTCGACAGCGGAGGTTGTTGAAGCTCTCGGAAGTGCTATGGACTGAATTTTTATATTTTTTCTGAAAGACCATTATTAAACTACAGCTGTTATATGGAGCCTGTCTTCAATTTGAAATATATATGCTTAAAATGACGTGTGGTGCTAAGACATACTGTAAATTTTTATACGCCAGGCTGTAATTTTTGATGTTTTGTTTGGTTTAAGTGTCGATTGTGAGTAAATAGATGTATTTGATTTTGTGTGTGATGTATGCTGGCGGCTCCATCAGTTTGTATGTTCGATTCACGGTGAGTAATTTAAATTTCGTTTTGTTAAACAAAGGAAAACGGGACGGAGGAAGTTGAAGCATGCTGTAAATTTATGAAATTTCGATTTCTTGATATTGTTTTCAGCTGCTGAATCTCGCATGGGCCTATTTTAAAGTTTTATTAGATGTTTTTAATTTGAAATCTTGTCTTCCCTTTCTACCGCAAATTCCAGGTTCGAAAAAGGATGAGGTGTCGGGAGATCATTAAATCAATATAAGAGGGATAATTGATAATTGGATTCTTTAGAAAGCAAGTTAGTTAGAAAAAGAAACTACCGTAGGATGGGGAAATGCCTTTGGCAGGCCCCAGTCAAACATTTTCAACTGTCACAAAATATCAGCATTCTTCAGTAAGCCGCTTTGTAAAATATAATGCTTGACAGGTTTTTCGATATTAATTTTAGAATAGCAGGATACGTATGGCCACGCCCCGATTTGTTCAGTAATATTGAATAGGGGATTGTACAATTACATCAGGTACTAAAGCGTGACTTTAGGAATAGCCAATTAGGATGTAGAATACGAAAAATGGAATTCGGCCTATGGCGTTTCGAGAAATTTGAATTTCTGCCAATAGGGTAGAATTAGGTAGCATGGAGGGGGTAATTACTTGTAGGGAGACCTGTTGATCTGGCTGTAAATGAGAAACAATGCAGATTCGGCATTCGGAGAAGGCGGACACAAAGCTAAGTGCTCCGTAAGTTTTGGCTCTTTTCACAACAAAATTATAATTAGGAATTACGGAAAGAAGTGTTATACGTAAAGCCGGCCATTTAAATTGGTGATCTGAAATTGTATCAGTCTTAAACTTAAAGAGCTTCGCAACACTTGAGACTGAGAGAAACTGTGCAGTAATAGTGTTTATTGGTGGACTGAATCAATAAGTTACTGAAGAACCTCCAAATCAAAAGTATCGATAATTCACGCCTAATAGCATTCACCGAGGTGAATTCACTACGCACCACAAGGAATACACCCGCAATATAGCCACGCGCTTCAACCAGCACCTTACCTGTACGGCCGAGGATTCAGGCGAGAAAGAAATACAGGTAAGGTTAACAGCCGATTAAACTACAATTAAATTAAATAACAACGGTACATGTGCTTATCAATATAGACTATTTGAACCTGATATAGCCTATAGATTGTGTTAGGTACCGCGACTCGAACCGAAAAATGTTTAACTTGAAATTAATCAGTTTTGTTAGAGTCTTTCATTAATATGCATCTGGCACAAACGACTGGAGTAGACAGAAGATAGAGAAACGCCATGCCAGCACAAATATGGAGAAATTGCGAACGCCGACAGTTATGACGGGAGCTGTAAGTTTCTTTGCATGCGGATGGCTGTTTGTAGAATTAAAAGCCGCTGGAATTGCATTTCACAGAGCGAACATACTGCAGTCTGAATAAGTACTTACGATGTGTACACAGCAGGGCTTTCATTTCCAGTTCACATAGACATAATGCGTCCTTAATAAGATCAGATAATAATTTGAAGAAACGCATATTCATTTATCATTAAATAACTTAGGGAAATACTGACTATGATAATTTACGTTGATTTTAATGTAGTTTCCTCTGAATGTCAAAATAATTTTATAATATATATATACACTGGCAGTCATTGTGCCTATTTATAAGAAGGACAATAAAACAGACTGTAGTAATTATGGAGGCATATCACTTTTGATAGGGACAAATGGCGTGCTGTTGTGAATGCGGTATTGAACCCCCGGGTTACATAAAATTCGGGGAATTTCTTGACTAGCTGACAAACTGTTAGCTTCTCAAGAAGGCCTCTGCTCCATGGAGTTAGTTAGTTTTGTACGCGGAAATCTACTGACTAAGAAATAATCAGTTACATACGTACCAGCGCTTTACGTATGTAAACGCAGCCACATGAAATATTTTTAAAATTCAGTGTGTTCAACGACATGGAAGTTATCCCTTGAAAACACAAATATGAATACGTAATTATTAGATTTTCCAGTACTTATATTTTGTGTATAGGGTAGAAGTTTTAGCGACTTTGTAGGGGCTGGATGGTCCGGGTTCGAATCACCAACAAAATGAGATTCTTTTTAACCTTCCAGACGCAAAACACCCCCCTGCTTCATCCCTGGAATTAAAGCTGCTCGGTGGGAGGTTCTTTGAGAATTCACCCTTTGTAGCGTCGACGTGGAGAATGTGTAATTCCAGGTTCTTCTGTGCCTGCATTGGCATGTTACGGGGGCCTCATTATATGGTGTATGTGTGATTAACATTATGACGGCTTGCGAGATTTTGGTCCAAGACTTTGGTAAACTCGTACTAACAATACAGTAACGGCTGTGGAAGCGGCAATCTGTAAGTGTGCAAGAAAGGTCATTTCCCTGCCCAGCATTAAGCGGTTTTGTAATGGTGACGCAGTGAGCTCAGTGTGAGATACGCACACAAATTTGTGTTATTTATAGGCACACAACTTTTGAAGAATTATGCAGTTACTTACACTCAACGTACTGCCTGTTAGTCTGTCCCTGACGCCATACAAGAAAAATTTCCGACAAATGTTTAATTCGTGTAACAACTTCCGCATGAATAAATGCTCGTACGGGGTCTCGTCTAGAGTGGATTTCACACTCAGGTGGAGTTGGCATACTTAAAAAGAACTGAAATTTATTTAATTTGCATTTGCAACTCAACAAGAAGCAGAATTATTTGAACACCCTCAGTTTAATTTTGTAGAAGGATTATTGATCTCAGTCAACACAGTAACAGTTCTTCGTTCAAGCAGACCAGGGTTCGATTACCATTAGGGCAAATAATTATGGTCTATAATAAAAAC
>BLKM01000114.1:0-13480 GCA_013340265.1 Coptotermes formosanus
CTCATAAAATTCATTTGCTATACGTAGCCAGTCCTTTTCGCTTTTCTTTGACATAAACGTAGCTCGCAGACATTCCCATATTGCTTCTCATGTGTCCCGTACAATCTCGCGAATAGTTGTGGCTCCGAGCAGGTATTCATAATGCAATGAATGGAAGCTGCTACCAGTTGCAAGGTACCTGTAAGCAAATAAGAGTATCAACCTATGGCACTTTTTTTGGCTTCCAGGCAACGAAATTCAACGCAAATGGAAGAATATTCGCGATAACTTCCGCAGAGAGGTTCAGATGCAAAAGAACGTGGCATCAGGGCAAGGGGCAACAAAAAGGCGCAAATACATTTATTTTGATCAGCTCCTGTTCCTCCTGCCGACAGTGCAGGGACGAAGTACATCGGAAAATTTCACTCCTCCACCAACTGCTAACGAGGGAGAAGAACAAGAAGTAATGACAGAACATGAAGGGGGAGCAGTGCCAAATGCAAAGGCTGCTACATACAGGTAACAGATGAAGCGTCCCAAAAGAACGTATGAAGAATCTTTATTGGAAATAATTAAAGAAAAAACAGAGATGATATTGACGAGGACAAATTTTTTTTAATGTCTCTGGTACCGGCATTCATAAAACTGAACGACGAACAGAAATTCATGGCGAAGGTGGAATTCCTAAATGTTATGAGGCGCATTACATTTTGTCAACCCCACATGATGTCAGCAGTCCACCCCAATTTCCATCTTATTCTAACCTGCCTGGTCCACATTCTTCAAATATTGCAACCCTCCCCAAGGTTCACATTCCATACGGAACACATCACAATTTTTGTAAAGACTTTCAGCATCCACACTATGAATCCATGCAAAATCCTTATTCCAACTTCACACCCAGTCCACAGCAATCTACTTCCACCAGCAGTAGTACTCCTCATGCACACATGTCACCCTCTGATGGAAATACCTCGTCACCCGTAACAGATTCCGAACTGTTCGAGCTACATTAGTTATCCTGTGGCTGTATTTTCTTAGCTTCGTGACAAAACGAAAAAGTGTGTTTGAAGGCTACAATAAAGATAAGAAAAGAAGCGTACATTATGTTATTTTGGTGTGATTGTTATACAAAGGATAAATAAGAACAAATGAATTAGTTGAGTGTTCTTATCTTAGAGTTACTGCCAGTCTTTCTTCCGGTGGCACAGGTACCCTCATCACAGTAGTTTGGTAGGTAATACTTGGTATAATCATGAACAACAACTCGTCGAAACTGTTGCAGCTCATTCTAAAATATCCAAAGAACTTTTTCGGATGCATACGCAAGTCTTCGTATAACTTGTGGAACTGCCCTTTCAGTAGTCGTTGACTTACAAGTGGATGTATCCAAAACTTCTTTCTTCGTTTTGCTCTAGTTCTTAGTAGCAGAGCTCACACGGCAACCGACTCAACAAAATCCATGCTGTAGCCACTATAGCGCACACACCGTCTGCACAAAATTCAACTCCCAAATCTGAGCAGAACGTAAGGCGTTAGCCTTTCTTTCATCGTCCGTGCGCGCAGCCAAGAAATAATCGGCCGCCGCGTTTTTTTTACCGCGGCGTTAAAAAACCGCTCGTGCGCGCTGAATCTGAGCAACACAGGCAATGTACGTATAACATAACATAGAGGCGCGTTCGCGTAACCACTGCTGCCGTGGAAAAGCAATAAGTATTACATATTCTGAGTGCGTGTCTGTAGCCTTAGTTATCCAGGATCCAAAGCACATGCACCGTATTGTCATCTGTGGCCTGTCCGGCTCTACCGTATTTTTTCCACATTATCTCGTAAACGGCACGATTTTCGTGAAAAGGTTATGTAGCATAAAATGTGTGTTTTGATTTTCTTCACAACTTTTGTCTTAAACATTTCTCATTCTAAGAAGAATTCACGGAGATATTATCATAAATGTACATAGGTCTTCATGTAAAGTACCCGTTATTCTTGTCAGGTTTTAATAAAACTTGAATTTTCTCAACAGATTTTTGAAAAATAAGCGTATGTCAGATTTCATAAAAATCCATGCAGTGGGAGCCGAGCTGTTCCATGCAGACGGGCGGAGCGATGAGCAGACATGACGTAGCTAATAGTCGCGTTTCGCTATTTTGCGAACGCGGCTAAAAAATCGGTCTCATTGTTTGGGGGCTTTGTATCTAGCGGATAAGAGGACATGACGTGACTAATAATAAGAAGTCTTCGATTTTTCTTAAGTAAATCCATATAACGGAGTCTTTGAACGTCTGTCACTAATCGGGTTAAGGAATTCTCTTCGTTTTAACGGGCTTAAAAATCTGTCACAACGCTTAGAATAGCGAACCACGTGATCAGTAATCTGGCTGAATCTGTATACGTCACCCTCCGCACCCTGCCCCCTAAGGTCCAGTATGTTGATAAGTTTCCGTGTATGTGTAAGTTTTTCGAAGTTTTCTCGTATAAAATATGTTATTAGATACCAGTAAATGCTACGCTTGTGCTAACGTCGATTTGAATAGGTATGCAAATCACAGAACTGTTCTTACGATGATATTTACTGTAATACTAATAGGTTCCTGGAGATTCCCCCAATCACGAATCGGCAAGGTTAAACCAATACTAGGTTTACCTTTCATCTTGTTAGCAGGGTTACACTGGTGTTATCTTACAGAACGTGTGTGGGTTACTTGAACGACCAAGCAAGTTGGCTCAAATATTAACTCTTCTGGTTTGTGTCCGGGAGGTATTCGACTAGAACTTTGTCACGGACGCCGATCCCAGTGGCTGCGCGGACCAAGGCGTAGGTGTGCCGCCGAACGCTTGCTGGGATCGTGGGTTCGAATCCCACCGGCGGCATGAATGTTTGTCTCTTGTACAGTGTTTGTGTTGTCAGGTAGAGGTCTCTCCTCGTCCAGAGGAGTCGTACCGACTGTGGTGTGTGTTTGAATGTGATCAAATGAAAATAAAAAGCCCTCTACACCGACTGTTAACAAGTAGGTAGAAGAGGGAAGGACTACGAAATGAAACTTTGTCAAGGACACGGACTATCCCAACTGAGATCCTTCCTGCCTCTTCTCAGTCCTTCCACGCAAATTCCAGGATATGTCCCCAGTTAGGCCACAACAGACTCCTTCAAAATCCTTTCTAATCCATTATAATTATTCATTATAAATCGTCTTATCGTCTTGTGCTACATACACTGAGGTACTGACATAGACGTTAAATATTTTTCCCCAGGCGCAACAGCCCCCCGTGGGCCAGGGCCTCCTCATTATCGAGGCTTCACAGTCACGCTCAGACACACCGCACTCGGTAGGGTTCCTCTGGACAAGTGATCAGCCCCACGCAGAGACCTCTACCTGACAACACAAACACTCACAAGAGACAAACATCCATGCCCCTGGTGGGATTCGAACCCACAATCCCAGCAAGCGCTCGGCCGCAGACCCACTCTTTAGACTGCGGGGCCACTGGGATCGGCAGAGACGTTCAATACACAAGCGAATAGTGGAATTAATTTGAAGGGCATGGAGTGAAAACATGAACGATATCGGATGCTCTCATAGCAAACTTAAAGTTCTCGCGAGATTTGGA
The DNA here is from genome assembly GCA_013340265.1 of Coptotermes formosanus. NCBI lineage: Eukaryota > Metazoa > Arthropoda > Insecta > Blattodea > Rhinotermitidae > Coptotermes > Coptotermes formosanus. Next base: position 3,589 of record BLKM01000114.1, read on the forward strand.
CTTGTGACGGATAATTTTCGGATAATCACACGCTACATAAACTTAACAGCTGACAGTGTCCTTAAATAACACACTTAAAATTGGAAATAATGTAGAGGGAAATTGCTATCGCCTTATTTGAGGTACCGTCTCGGCATTTGCTTGAAGGCATGAGGAAAACCACGAATATTTGTATTACAGCAGCCGTTCTCAGGCCGATATTTGAAGAGGGAACTTCCGAATGCGAAATAAATGTGTGTGTGTGTGTGTGTGTGTGTGTGTGTTTTAGGCGCTTTTGCAAAATTGTGAAAAGCGACTATTAGCTTCGTCATGGCTGTCTGTCAGTCCGTCCGCATGTAACAACTCGGCTCCCATTCGACGGATTTTCATGAAATTTGATATTTGAAGTTTTTTCGAAAATCTGTCGAGAAAATTCAAGTTTCATTAAATGTGACAAGAATAACGGGTACCCTACATGGAGACCTGTGTACGTTCATGATAATTTCTCGCTGAATTTTCGTACAATAAGAAATTATTCAGACAAAAATTATAGAGAGAATAAAAAAACACAGTTTATATTAAGTAACTGTTCTGCGAAAATCGTTCCGTTTATAAGATAATGTGGAAAAATATGGTAGAGCCAGACAGGCCACAGACGACAATATAATACGGCGCATGCGCTTTGCATGCTGGATAACCAAGGATACAGATACAGTCATAATATTTAATAATTATATCTTTTCCACGGCAACAATGGTTACGCGAACGCGCCTCCCTATTACGTTATACGTACGTTGCCTGTCTTGTTACGTAGTGGTTCTGTTTGAAGTTTCAAAAAAATAATATCGAAGATGCTGCTAGGTGATAGCGTGTTAGGCACTCCGCATTTTATGAATCCCGAATTACGTTACTGAGATACGTGATTATGGTGCGGATTCTCACACTTATATGATACATCATTCTAACAACAACAGTTCAAGATGCCAAACTACCGGAGCCCCTGGTTAGGCAGCATTACCCTTGCTTCTGTTACTTACTCTTCTTTAGTCCAAACATCTTCGTCAGCAAACTGTTCTCAGGCTATCTCTACCGATGTTTTTCCCTTAGAGTAAGAGACAATTTTGAAATCCTTAAAACGTGTAGGTACTGTTTATCCAGAATGTTTTGCGTATTTGTTGAGTGCGACGTGTATTCATATCTACTAGATCAGGCATTAGTATTTCCGACAGCCCCATCCAAGTGTTTATTAACTGTTTGAATCGCAGTCGTAACAATATGTACCGTTTGATTTAGCATTAAAATCATGCTCATAGGCTGTGTTTATGCCTTCCATACGGTGTCTCGGCCTATCCCGGTGGCCGCGCGGTCTAAGCCGTAGGTCTGCGGCCGAGCGCTTGCTGGGATCGTGGGTTCGAATCCCACCGGGGGCATGGGTGTTTTGCGTTGTCAGGTAGAGGTCTCTGCCACGGGCCGATCCCTCGTCCAGAGGAGTCCTGCCGACTGTGGCGTGTGTCTGAGTGTGATCAAGTGAAAATAAAAACAACCTCGACACCTACTGTGTGTAGGTAGAAGAGGGAAGGACTACGAAATGAAACGATGTCTCGTTGAACATAATTAACATATTGGCATCTTTAGTGGAAATTGTGTTTTCTGTGAGGTAGGAACTCAGAGTTCTACGACAGTTATATTAATTGGCAATCTGTATATGTACAGCACTGACCTCGAACGTAAACTGTACAAGTGCTGATGTCATTGCTTTTGGGTGCAAAATTGTGTCATTTCTATCTGATAACTGCTTACGTTGCTGCAGATTAAGACGATCAAAGCTAGGACGATGGGATGGACTGGGCCTGTAGCACGCATGGGAGAGAACCTTAACAAATAATTTCTGTTATAAAATGTGAAGGAACGATAAGTAGATGGTAACATAATATTACAAGACAGGTAATATACTTATAACGTAACTCTGAGGCGCGTTCGCGTAACCGTTGTTGCCATGGAAAGCCAGTATTACGTATTCTGAATGTGTGTATCTGTAGCCTTAGTTACCCAGCATGCAAAGCGCATGCGCCCTATTGTCATTTGTGTCCTGTCTGGCTGTACCATATCTTTCCACATTATCTCATAAAGGGCACGATTTTCTGAAAAACGTTACTGAACATAACATGCGTGTTTTTATTTTCTCTACAACTTTTGTCTGAAGTATTTCTGATGCTAAGGAGAATTCAGCGACATATTGTCACAAATGTACATGGGTCTTCATGTAAAGCACCCGTTACTCTTGTAAGGTTTTAACCATACTTGAATTTTCGTGATAGATTTTCGAAAAATCCTTAAATATCAAATTTCATGAAAATCCGCCCGTTGGGAGCCGAGTTGTTGCATGCGGACAGACGGACACACATGAAGCTGATAGTCGCTTTTCACAAATTGCGAACGCGCCTAGAAATGGATCTTAAGTGAGTAGGGTGGAAGGCTGTGGCCTGGATCCAGTCGGCTGTGGATAGTGACTGCTAGCGAGCTCTTGTGTACACTGTGATGAACCTCTGAGTTCAGTAAAGTGCTGAGGGTTTGTTACCTTCGTCTCCAGGATGAATCTCGACCCTGAATACGAAGGCACTACGACCTTTCGGTGTGTCAGGTTATACACCCAGTGGCACGGTTTACAAACCAAGAAAATTTATATCTCTAATCTTGCTTGTTTAGTTGTCATTTAGGGAAACCTTGAAGTTTTGTCAAAGTTTATGCTTCTTCCTCTAAATATACTGTCCAAAACTGCAAACCTCTTCTGACATCCATAAGTTCTGCAACTTGGTTTTCAATCAGAGTGGAGTTCCCACGCCTGTCTGTGTGCTTCCTGATTATTTAAGTGTGTTAATTGTTTGTGTCCTATTCAGACGCTGTTAAAGTTTGTTTTAACTTTGTTTTGTCTTGTTAAGTCACACCTGCTAAGGGGCTTACAGATTTCTAATGGACATGGTTTGTTTCCTTGTTTGAAATAAGCGTTAGTTGTGATCCACGCGAAATAACACGTATTTCACAAAACAAACTTTGTTATATCTTCCATTTCTGTGCATTAACTCACATAAAGTTAATAAAAAGACGCCAACTAAATGCACAATTTGTGCAGAGTCCTGCCCTCCGTGAGTGCACACCTACTTACACCTGAAAGTGAAGCCATGAAAGTTAACTGCACACGTTCATTTTAACTCTCTCGTAGCTGTTCTATGTATAACCAATTGTGTCCCTGATGATGACGCGGTGGGGTCGAAACATGTAGAAGTGTATGATCTCAGCAGTAAATATTAAAGCATATTGCACATTTAGTTGGTGTGTTTTTATTAAAATTTGTTGTACTGCAAATCTAATTAGCTGTATGTTAATTGCTAACTAACTAACTAACTAACTAACTAACTAACTAATTAACTATGCCAATTGACCAGAGTCGTTCTTGAAAAGCTACTGGTTTCTCAGCTGGTGATGCAGTTGTTTGAGGCGCCGCGCTACAAGCTGGAAGATCGCCGGTTCGATTCCCGATTATGTCATTAGAATTTTTCATTTACGTAATCCTTCTGGCTGCACTATGGCCCTGGGATCGACTCAGCCTCTAACAGAAATGAGTACCAGGAATATTCCCTGGGGGGTTTAAAGGCGGCCGGTGCATACGGCTGACAACCTTACCACCTTCATGTGCCGATTGTCTTGAAATCTGGGAGCCTCAACCTCCTGGAATTCTCAGAGCCTATACAGGGATTGCTTTTTTATTTGAGGACGGGGACGACAGTGAAATAAGAATTGGAATGATACACAATTTTATATATCTAGACACATCTTTACTATCTAGTGCTGCATGCGCAGCACTGTTGTCATCTCCGGGTCGGGAAAGTCGCTAACAACATACGAGAAATTCTCTGTTCTAAAGAATATTATCAGGAAAACGGAGTTAAATCGGAAAATAAAATAAAAGGGGTCAAAATTGCGGACAAAGTTAGTCCGGGACATAAGTATTATTTCTGATACTGTCCCAGAATATTCGGGACGAATGTTTACCTTATTTTGTGGGCAGGTCCCTGTAACTGTGCGATGTCTTGTATTTTTCTGCAGAACATACGTACTGCTTCACCATTTAACCTGTATACCAGCGGTTCTCAAACTTTTATGTGTGTGACCCTAAAGTAGCAAATGGTATGTGACCCGCGGCCCTACCGTGGAAACGGCAATAGTCAGTGATATTTACTGTAAATGAACTGATACTAATGCCTTTTCTTGAACGCTACGTAACACTGCCGCTTTTTTAAACAAATATTAAATTTCTAATTTTACTTATCAAATCCAATAATTTTTGGGGCAGTATTAAATACACAAAACCTGCAAGAAACAAGTCTTTATTTAAGTAACTCACACATGTGCTGGTTAGACAAATCATTTGCTTCTAAATAAAAACTTGTGAAATGCGGAACATCTGGAACTTTGCATAAAATGAACACAACAATAATGTCAAAACTTTAGTGACTGAAGAATTTAATGTGTGTTATTTATTTTAAATAAAATTTATTACATTACTAACATTGAAGTTAATAGAAGAATTGAAATAGAATAAATTTGTAATATACTGGACATATGGATAATTCGCATAAAATTTGAACAAAAATTTTTACAGTACTAACATTGGTATTGCAAAAAATTGAATCCTTAATATCTCTATAAAGCCCTCCCGCTACGCTGCGTCAGACCTCCTGCGACCCTGATTTGGGTCACGACCTAAGGGTGCGAACCACTGGTGTAGACTGCATATTGTCTACAGTCCGAATGAACCTGTACGTTTCTGTACGTAAACTTACATGTCCTCTGGATGATATTTAAACCACGTACGACAACGCTTGAGAGTATGAATAGTTGGGTAGGGTCATACTTTGACGAGGGTGCTTTGCTGGTGTTTTACGATTAATTACCAAGCGTACAGTTATTGTGAATGAGTTTAAGGTTTTATAAATACGTCCACCAAATTCCGCAAACGAAGCATTTCGACATAAGGACGACGAGTCAGCAACAGGTGACTGCAGTGTGTCATAAATCACGTGATTATGATTAACGGCTGAGTGTGTGCGTATTATCCAGCTAAGCTGTGTGCATTCCGTTCTGTACAGCGGATGTCACGAAGCACAGACATGATCGTGAAAAGGTACAAGTGTCTCATCGTGTCAAAATATTGCCCCTGATGTGTTTCGTGGAGCCTATCCCAGTGGCTGCGCTGTCTAAGGCGTGGGTCTGTTGCCGCTCGCTTGCTGGGATTGCGGGTTCGAATCCTGCAAGCTGCATGGATGTCTGTCTCTTGTGAGTGTTGTGTGTTGTCAGGTAGAGTTCTCTGCGACAGGCCGAGCCCTCGTCCAGAGGATTCCAACCGAGTATAGTGTGTTTACGATCTCGTAACCCCAACAGTGAGGCGACGTAGGTCCGAGCAGGGCTGTTGTGCTACAGGAAAAATGAATTTTATGGAACCCGGAAGTTCATTACCTTGTCTACAACAGCCTGCCTCTTGTCGCTGTCCTGAACAAAATTAATCCAATCGATGACCTTACGTCCTGTATTGTAAGACTCATTTTAACATTATGCTTCCATCTACGCGAGGGTCTACAAAGTCGTTCTTTCCCTCAGGTTTCCCTACCAAAATCCTGTATGCGTCTCTCTTCTCCCCCGTATACTATCCACTTCTTCAGAACATCTCGTCGTCTTTGATCTCATCAACTGAGTAGTGTCTGGTGAAGAGTTCATATCATGAAGGTCGTAAATATGCAATTTTCTCCAATCTCCTGATTCGGTTTCTCCGTTCGAAATGCAGAACGTAAAATCTACAAATTTTACGCACACTTTATTAGATCTGTTATTTTTGTAAAGTCGTTATGTCGGAATTTATATGATCCATAATCCGTGCATGAATCGATTACTGTCAAACCCGGTTATAACGACATCTGTTTGTACGACACCTCGCTTATGGCATCAGATATTCTGTCGTACCAATTAATTGTCACTGTTAACCATAACCTTATACTCCTGAGTTATAACGACACTCGTTTATAACGACACAAATTATTCAGTCCTTTTTGTGACATTATAACCGAGTTCGACTCTATATATAGTAGCAGTACCAACAAGCGCACACAAGTGTTTTAAAATTAATTTGCGTACATACCGTGTATCTCCTACATGTTTCGGCCAATCAGGTAGCCATCTTCAGGGAGGTAAAATACAAAGGGTGGATACATTAAGAAGTATAAAAAGAAATCACAAGCGTCAGAACTGTAACGAAACTCTTTCCCACCGCTGCCTCACCAATTTGTAACGGATGCTTTTTTCCCCACTGCTGCCCTTAAATTTTATGGTGAAGCTGTCCTCTCTTAGTTTCGTGGGAATGTAAGCCTCGTTGGTAGCGTAGTTGAGTGTAACTACTGGTAAGCTGCCAACAGACAGAATTACATCTGACGTTTTTAATAGAACCCAGGACGTCACTTTACTCCGTAGGAATGCAGGCTGTAGAGTAACACAACTATGTTTTGCTACTAACCATTTACTAACACTGCGGTTGTTATTACAAAACAATTTTGCACACAATGGAGTTACTTAAGCCGTGCCGCTACTGTACTTTGCAACCTGACAATGCCACTTGTCGCTCTATTACTTAAAATGGTTGTACTCCCCACTCCCTTGACACTTTCACGCCAATTTCCGGATCACTAGTTTACTAAATTTAGTCCCAATTTTCGCTAATCCACTTTACCACTTACCTTGAATAATAATGCTCACTAGCATAGTGAGGTGGTTGAATAAAGTTCCTTCTGCTCACTGCAAGCGTGTATTTATTAATCTCCTTATCTGGTTCCGTCGAAACCTCGGACTCACTCACGCCGTCAACTATCCGGTCCTCCTCGAGATGTATGCACTGACGCAAATAGTATTCCTCGTGTTCCGACACTTACAACCACTTCCGCAGTGCTATATTCAGCACTAATTCACACTCTTTTAGAATTTTAAAGTTCTTAAATTTCCTTCCACACTCTAAACAAAACTTGTAACTAAATGGAGTAATTCCAAAAGTTATCTACCCGTTTGTGTGAAGCAAAAACTAATAAAAAACTTTCGTGGCTGACTAGTACATAATCCCGGAAGTGATCCGCCCGTTGATGTAAAGCAAGAGACTGTACGAATTTTAACGAACAAAACTTGTACGAAATCCACCCGATGTTTCCGTTTCGAAGAACTACCAGCAAAAGACTATACAGACTTTAACGAAAACACTTGTACGAAATCCACCCGATGTTTCTGTTTCAAAAAACTACCAGCAAAAGACGCCTGGCGTTGTCCATCACGTATAAATAAACTTTTTAGTAACGTTGGTTTCGACTGGTTTAATCGGGTCGAACTGCTGAATTCGAAATTCATAAACTAATGGAAAACCAAGCCGTCACTAATTCCCATATTTGACAGAGCGAGAATGTCCAATAAGCTTTCAGACCGAAGTCCAACTTACGCTGTCTTCGCCCGAGACAAACAGGAAACTCTCACGCCACCCGTAAGGCTGGTTGCCTATAGCACAGTACGGCACGTGTATTAACAAAATATAAAATTCATATGGGGTACTACATCCAACAACAGGTACCACATATAACAAGTCAAAAACACAAGAGAATAAAAAACACACATGTAATGAAGGGCAGTCAACCATTCATTACAGAACCAATACACAGGCATAAATTAATCATAAAAGTCCGTAGTATAGAATACACAGTGTACGTTGTTACTAATAAGAAAGATTCTAATACTGTTTGGTATAGGTAGAATTATTACAGGATTGTGAATTACTACATGAAACGTTTGCTTATACCATCCAACCACATATGAGTACATTTCTTTTTATTAACAACTTACATTATATATTTATAGTATCAGCTTTTGTAATTGTTGTTTTATATACGTGCATTGGTTCTGATTACTCTGTAATTTCACTTTATAATTTTGAATGTGTCCAGCCTTTGTGTGTTATCTCCCTGAAGATGGCCACATGATTAGCCGAAACATGCCTGTGGTAATTGTGTATATAGACTAATTTGAACATACTTGCGTGCATTTGCTGGTACTACTATATATATATTGTTATATTTGGTTCATGGAAGTTTACGTAATGTGTAAACTTGGGCTAAGCCGAAAGATTTTGAGGTGAAAAAATGCATATGTCATAGTCAATTTACTGTACCAACCAAATGCACGCGATGTTCATGTATAGTACATATATCGCTTCGACATGTTTCGGCGTTCAGAACACCAGCTTAGTGTTTTAGCTACAATGATTAAATTAATGTAAATTTTATGTGATATCACCAACGCTGCCTACTGATTGTGGAAACATAAGTAAGTGGCCTGTCTAGTGACAGTTGGTTTTAAATTTACCGTCACGTGCTCCCTGAAGATGGTGTTCTGAACTCCGAAACATATCGGAGCGATACATGTAACATTTATATGTTAATTGTTGTGTGCATTTATGTGGTCCCAAAATTTGACTATAATTCCTTATAACAATGCACGGAATATACAACCTTAAAATAAATAAATGTTCTGCGATTAATAACTATTTTGTATGTGGACGTATGTTCATGTTGATACGCCTACGTTCTCCTTTCTTCTTCATCCTTACCCCTTTATCTTCTATTATTTATTTCTCGTTAATTCCTTCCTTTTTCTTCTCTTTTCTCCTTTTGCTATACATGGGTGTGATATGTAGTCTGCCGGATTAAGAGAGGATACATGTAACTCTAAACTCCTACGCATTAACACACAAATACGTAACAACGCAATGCAAGGACAGCTGCCACGCAAATCTGACACGTGGTAAGGGCAACGACAAAAAATTACACGTAAATAAAACTATAACAATGGCGTACATCTTTAAAATAAATATAAATATCAGAAGTAATGAAGCGGTGACTTCATACTGCGTAGAAGAACAGTTTGTGTAGACAGGTTTTGTACAAAAATCACGTAACTACCCAAAGCTGTATGAAATGTACATCATAAGAAAATGTTGTGAAGTAATGGATTTTTGGACTTTTGCCATCCTCCGAAGAATAAAATAACTACAATTAAAATTGCGAGGTTTGGGAACTGGTCCTGCTTCCCCCCTCCTTTAGCTGAGGTCGGAAGCAGAACCATTTTGCCGAACGCGGTAATTGTAATTGTAATTATTTTATTCTTATTGCGATGGAAAAAGTCCAAAAACCCATTACTTCACAACATTGTACACCGTTGTCAAAACCTTTTAGAATTTACATCATAAGAAAATGTTTGTTCAAATTTAGTAAGACTAGTATGCTGGTGCCCGGCGACCCGGGCAGTATAGGAATACACACTTACGTATTTACCGTGGAATCCCAGCAACCCGTGGGGGCAAGGCACACTTCATGTACGCAGTTACTGTGGAAACCTCGCGATTCGTGGGGGCAAGGAACACTTCATGTACGCAGTTACTGTGGAAACCCCGCGATCCAAGCAGGCAAGGCACGCACATTTAAGTAGTGACCGTGGAAACCTGAAGAATGTATATGCCTGTGTGTTATAATTTCGTAGTGGTGCCCGCAGTTATGGTGAAAACCCGAATAATGTGTACATGTGTATATTATACTGTCGTATTAGTGCCCAGCGAACCTTTACGCACTTAAGTGGCAACCCCAATTAGTAATGTCTGTTACATACCATCCGCGCATCCGTCAAACTAAAGTCTATGTCTTGTCTTTTCCTGCCATTTGGTGGCAGTCCATGAAACTTCAATGTGGGAGTGTGACAGAGACTGACAGCGTTACGGTGTATATAAGATGGGCCTACTGCTTGCTGAGTGCAAAACGTTGAAGCATTTGAAGGAAAAGCC
>BLKM01000115.1:0-25000 GCA_013340265.1 Coptotermes formosanus
TTTTATAACCGAAGTGGAGAGTGTTTACAGCGCGGTACGCACTGAGTCCTTATATAAAACAGATACGTTTCTTCTTTAAAGGCTTAAAGTGACACCGTCAGTAAATGAAGGGAGACTGGAGAGGAAAGCTGTAACCGGAAGGCACACTGATGGCATCGAACGTCATTTGCAGCAGCTGTAATTAAAGGAACCGCCGAGTGCAAGACGACACGGGTCGGTGACCGCAGAGTCTGAAAGGCTTCTTGGTAGAATGGTGAAGGAGGCAGCAGGTCAGTGAACCCAAAAAACGACCGAATGGTAACCCTATCAGGATTCCTTAGGGGTTTGTAAGTGGATGAGAAGTTCATACGTGACCCAGGAGCTGACAAATGATACAACAGCGCTGCGGTGAGACATGTTAGAACAGAGCAATTAGTTTTTGGGGTGCTTGTGAGGGGGGGGGGGGGGAGGTTGGATATGGACAGTTGTGTTCTGTGACCACAAACCTCGTATTTCTACAAGGAAGCAGTACACACCCAGTGAGAGTGACTTATGTCAGCTCCAACCCATCGTCACTACAGGACGCAGCAGCTTTGTTAAACCAAGTTCTTGCCCAGGAAGTTCACAGGATCTGTCTCACTAATACACAGGGCTTGAGGAATCCGACCCGCAGTACACGGTACACGCTGCACACCGTGCAAATTGGCATTCCGTGTATTCCTGGCCTGCTCCGATTACCTCTGATGAAAACATTAATAACGTTAATGACGGTGAGGTTTGAGTTCCTCATGGTAACAATAAAGATCGTTGTTTTCTTGAATATGACGCCGTGTAGGCTGGCATAATTTTATAGATGCTTCTGAGAAACTTAACTCTCCGCATCGTCAACTCTCCTGATGACTGATGCAGCAGGTTGTTCACAATCGTCTGTGAAATTCTACCAGACTACACGGAGTCACGTCCCAACGGACCAACAACCTTCAACATAAAACAACTTCGAATTCTCGTCTTATTCCATATGGCCTTCTTTAAGTAAACCGAAAATTGTTTTAGCGTCATTAAAAATGAGAATCTGCATAGTTTTACCCTTCGTAAAACATCGTGATGAGTCGAGCGTGTAGCACGTGAATATGAATAACAAATGTGTAGATTTTGCGACTAAAAAACAGAAGAAAAGTTTACTCGGATGATACAGTAGTAGGTGGGAGGATAATATTAAAATGTATATCAAATAACAGGATGAGAACATTTCAGTCCCAAAAGGATGGGGTTTACTTTGAAGACCTAGGCATAGACGGAAGGACATTATAAAATTCATCTTACAAAAACAGAATGAGAATATTTGGACTAGATTCAACTGGCTCAGGATAGAGAAAAGAAGTGGATTCTTGTAAACAAGACAAAACCATCGGTTTCCAAAAAATTGTACAGAAATTTTTGACTCAGTGTGCAGCAATAAGGATGTCATGAACGACTCTACCGTATGAAATTAATCTCATGGCTTCTTAATTATCTCAATGACAATGTTATATGTGACACACAGCACCAGTGAGATAGATAAACGTGCACAGCATCTTATTCTGAAAATGTGATGGGAAACAGTTCAATAGGTAGAACTAGTAGAAGAAAAGATAACAAAACAAAGAATGTGTGAAAGTATAAAGGCGTCAGAAGATCTGCCTGTAACATGCCATGCACGCGTAGAGGGGGAGTAGGTGTATGGCTCCTTTCATTCCTAACCTCTGCGCTAGATCGGCGGAGGACGGCCAAAGCCACGCCCCCGGCCCTCTTACGCCCGAGAAAGGGCCCCGCTACCCATTGAACAGGGGGCTTGGTGAGCCTCAGGGACGGTCTGGACGAGAGTGAAGAAAATCAAATCTCTTGTCCCCACCGGGGTTCAAACCCGAACCGGCCACCCCTTAGCGAATAGTTTATACCGTCTAGGCTAACCAGGACCCACGTGTGACAGTACATATCGAGGTGAGCAAAGTTATCCGGCAGACGAACAGCAATTATCTTCTCAAGCAATACCTAACATGTGGAACTGTTTATAAGTTTTGTGTGAATTTATACAAACTGATGAGGAAACTCACGGAATTTGGTCCCTATTCAGTTGTTCCCAGGAATTTTTGTCTTTATAAAATTGGCATCCAATCCCAGTAGCCGCGCGGTCTAAGGCTTAGGTCTGCGGCCGAGCGCTTGCTGGGATCGTGGATTCGAATCCCACCGGGGACATGGATGTTTGTCTTGTACAGTGTTTGTGTTGTCACGTAGAATTCTCTGCGTCGGCCAGATCCCTCGTCCAGAGGAGTCCTACCGAATGTGGTGTGTGTCTGAGTGTGATAAAGTTAAAATAAACAACCTCGACACCTGCTGTGAACAGGTAGGAGAGGTAAGGACTACGAACTAACGATAAAATTGGCGTCTAAAATAAGTACGTTCTCATTATTTACCACTGAAATTAGATGATTGGGTACAGCTGGGTATACCTTTAGTCAGCATCTCATCGTCACCGTCAGAAATCAACTGAAGTAAACTCTTTTATTCTGTTTTGCATGTGGTGGCAAACTGTACAGGAAATAATGCAAAATTTTCAAGTTTTGTCCATAGAGATTTTAAAAACTCAAGGGTAAAGTCAGTGCACGTAATCTGTTTATAGAATGTAGCATCATTACAACTTTACAGTTACATTTACACACAAATAAAGGAGCAAGGTTGACATGTGCCACGTCAATACAATTTCTACACGTGTGATCTAGTTCAGGCCTCTTTCATTAGAAAAAAAAGGAGATAAAGTTGATTGCGACTGATTTTTTGCGACAGAAAAAAGGAAAATTTAATTCAAAATAAACACCAGCAATTTAACCTTTTAAAGCCTAGCGGTAACTTTATATACCACCAGGTTTAACATTAAAATATTCTACGTGGTGCCCACATTGCGTTTATGTGTTTTGTACGGATCTCAGAACAAACAGCAACTTTGTCTTATAAAACATTAAGAGATTGGTTTTTATAACCGAAGTGGAGAGTGTTTACAGCGCGGTATGCACTGAGTCCTTATATAGAACAGACACACTCCGTCCCTAAAGGGTTAGTATGAGAGGCATTGGCTTAGTCTGTTACACGCTTGCTATGAAAAGGGCTTAGATATACAGTACTGATTTACGTTTTATTTGAACAACTGGTACTTGAACTAGGAAAGTTTGACTCCGAGAACAACGCCCATGGATCCGGGCCCACGTTCATTCCATTCAGTACATGTCTTGCTCACAAAGCTTTCCAAAGGATAACAGTAAAATGCATCCTTTCAGACACCATTAGACATAAAGGTTTCGCTGTAGCACAACAACTGTCTGCCGTCTACGCATGCGTCGATGGCAGACGCATGCGTAGCAACTGTAAATCGCCCAGGGCCAACGCAGAGCACGGAATACGTTTTGGATGACTCAAAATTACAATAATGTGTGAGGTTCAAGAAAGTACGAGATACATATCCACCCTATAAACAAAAGACTTTTGTTCAAAATACTTTTCTCTGAGGCAAGTCGACCCACTTACAAACAAGAGAACCAAAATATACCCTAATTGAGTAGAAGAGACTTGTAAATAAATACCTTAATGAAACTTCAAGACACTAACGTTTGTAATAGACAAGCGCCATACGCTGCCGTCAATGTCAAACAAAACTCTTCCGTTCCTCTGTGCAAGCCAAGATGTATGTGGGTGAGGAGGTATAGCTCCACACACACTTTTATCTCGACATCACAAGGAGTAAAGTTTTCTACATAAAATTCCGGGCCGGGGGAAGAGCCCTCGGTACCCACCCAAACAATACCTACAAAAACCACCATGCTACATGCACTGCACATCTGTAACTCATTCACTTGACAGCCCCAAAATATCTCGCCAGGATTAAAATAAAAAAAACTCTAATTTCGGAATTTTCTGCAGGTCCCTCTTACTTCCTATCTCTTACGATGAAATATTTCCTTCAGCGCCCAATTCACGAACACAATCAGTGTACTTACTTTCCTTAATGGGACACCAGGTTTCACACCCATATAAAGAAGAGGCAAAATTACAGATTGGTACATTTCCATGTTCATGCTTTAAAAAGTAAAGGAGAGGACAAAACATCGCGGACCGCACGGTAGCAGCCACTCCCTGAATTTAATACGCTCTTTATTTCGTTCCTGACAGAAATTTCGATTTCCCACTGTCGCTCCCAAATGTTTAAATTTTGAAACATTTTCAAAGGATTTGTATCATTTGCTGTAGTTATTTATGTTGTGATTCTGTCTTGCAATCTGTTGACAGGACACAGTCAGTTTCCCCAGCATGTACCTATAGACAAACCAACTTGCTAGACGCGAAGAAAGCTTCTGTGTTTTTTTAATATTATTTTCACGTTTATCCAGTAATTTTACATCCTCAGCATGGAGTACATACTGAGATGTCCCATTAGAATTCAGTGCCACCTGTTTTTCGATTACTTTTCTAATGGTATATTGGAAATATTATATAAAACTTAAACAGTTCGAAAATTTCAGCTCGAACCGTAAAAGAAACACGCCATTTCCATTACAAGGACAAATCTGTTAACTGTCTATAGGCAAAAAGTCTCTGTTTACTGCAAGGCTCATACGAAATACATAAGCACACTGTGTGGATAAAATCCTGTTTGTAATGTTACATCGTTTGGCATAAGTAGTTACAACTGTGCTGCAAAGGTTTACATTTAACAATTATTAGTTTCAAACGAAAACGTGGCCATTTTCTTAAAGCCTTTCCTAGTCGAATGTCAGTGTCATATTCATCAACCCGTAAACTGAAGTCTTCTACTTGTAACACGAAACAGTTAAACTTCGTTTGGGCTCACTTACCGGATCCAGTTGTTGTCTGCTAACTCTTTAATACGCTGAATGTATAAAAACACACAAAAAAACACACACGCACACACAAACGAACTGAATAACTGCATTACTGTGCAGGTGGCTGCAACACTGACATTCGTCAGACACAAGACAAGCACCTCACTACAAAATGGACGTAGAATAACAACGCCTTGCAAGCACTCTAGCGAAGAAATATTAAACTACTCTGCCTACAGTTGAACAAAAGAGCATCACTCTGCACATTTACCCTGCTTGCCGAGTCGCATCGGATTACAGCTGGAAACGTAACATTTTGAATGGCGTGCAAGTACAAGAAGCCAGTATTTGTAACAGATACTGTCTGCATATACGGAAGGACGATACTGTAAGAGGTTAATGTGCCTGCGTTTGGTACACAGCACCAGGAATAAAACATAGGCTACTGTACAGGCTCAAACGTTTCTTGAACCTTGGTACTAGACAAAGGCGAGTGTTCAGCCACACTACACTACCGTCTTACCTACGAGGAAGGAACCATTACATAAAGGGTATGGCGCCATCAGAGTCGTTTCTGACTGCGTAGCAAAGAGATAATCTCCCGAAACGTCGTTAACGACCGATCTACGCTGCGTAACATCCCATAACAGCTATTATCTCATTTACACCGCGGCGGAAGTCTCAAATCGCGCAGAGATGCTCTGTGTCCACGCCGGGAAAGGGGTGTCCACTCTTTTATAGTCCACCGTACTCTCCACACGAATGACCGAAAAAGTTCACGAAAAACAATGCGAAATGACACAATCGAATTACAAGCTAAATTCTATCCTGGGTTCACACATGAAAATATTTTCCAAAATATTACTCTGGCGCACTTTTCACACAAACTCCGTACAGGTTAGCAAGTAATTTTCGTAGCAAATGTAGCTTTTCATTATTTACAACTGAAACCCTCAGTTAATGTGACACCTGTCCACTCTATAATCCTTTGACAGTCACAGATAATGGAAAAAGAATCAATTTATTAAGCGCAGAAGTACCACGCACTTCTCAGACACCAGTGTAACTAACTAACTAACTCCATGGAGCAGAGGCCTTCTTGAGAAGCTAACAGTTTATCAGCTAGTCAAGAAATTCCCCGCATTTTATGGAACCCGAAGGTTCATTACCGCATTCACAAGAGCCCGCCACCTGTCCCTATCCTGAGCCAGCTCAATCCAGTTCATGTCCTCCCATCCCACTTCCCGAATATCCATCTTAATATTATCCTCCCATCTACGCCTGGGTCTCCCAAGTGGTCGCCTTCCCTCGGGTCTCCCCACCAAAATCCGGTATGCACCTCTCTCCTCCCCCATACGTGCCACATGCCCCGCCCATCTCAGTCTTCTCGATTTTATTACCCGAATAATATTTGGTGATGAGTACAGGTCATTAAGTTCCTCGTTATGTAGTCTTCTCCACTCCCCTGTCGCCTCGTCCCTCTTAGGCCCAAATATCCTCCTCAGCACCCTATTCTCGAACACCCTCAGTCTTTGTTCCTCCCTCAGTGTGAGAGACCAAGTTTCGCATCCATACAGAACAACAGGTAAAATTATAGTTCTGTATACCCTAATCTTTGTGTTTTTGGATAGCAACCTGGAAGACAAAAGATTCTGCACCGAATGATAGCAAGCATTCCCCGACTTCAATCTGCTCTTAATTTCTTCATGAATGGAGTTTCGATTCGTTAGGGTTGCTCCCAAATATTTGAATTCTTCCACCCTTTCAAAGGATTTATTATCTATATTTATGTTGTGATTGTGTCCTGCATTCTGATTTCGAGACATGACCATGTACTTAGTTTTCTCAGCATTTACTTCTAGACCAATCTCCTTACTAGCAATAATTAAATCTTCTGCATTTTTCTTTATGCTATGTACGCTTCCGCCCAATATATTAACATCATCAGCATAAACCAGAAGCTGATGTGTACCATTCAATTTCAAGCCCTCCTGGTTTGCCTGAACCCTCCTAATGGCATATTCTAAAGCAAAGTTGAAAAGCAATGGCGACAGAGCATCTCCTTGTTTCAAGCCATTCTTAATAGGGAACGTGTCAGACAGATGTTTGCCTACCCGAACTCTGCTATATGTTTCACTTAGGCACATTTTTATTAACCTTACTAGTTTCATGGGGATACCGAACTCAATGAGAATATTATACAAGACCTCCCTCCTAACTGAATCATAGGCTTTCTTGAAGTCTATAAATAGCTGATGCACTGCCTCATTGTATTCCCATTTTTTCTCAAGTATTTGACGAATGCTGAATATATGATCAGTGGTTGACCTGTTACGTCGAAATCCACACTGATGATCCCCAATAATTTCCTCTGCATAGGGAGTTAACCTTGAAAAAAGGATGTTGGATAGAACTTTGTACGCAGTCGACAAAAGTGATATGCCTCGATAATTACTACAATCTGTTTTATCACCCTTCTTATAAATAGGCACAATGACCGACTCCTTCCATTCCTCAGGCAATTCCTCCTTATTCCAAATAGAAATAATAAGTTTATGGATTTCAGACCGAATAATCCTACCCCCTGCTTTAATCAATTCTGCTGGAATCTGATCAATACCTGGTGATTTGTGGCTTTTTAGTTTTCCAATAGCCATCTCAACCTCAAAGGCACTGGGCTCAGGCACTAGTGGCTCTGCTGTGTGTACTTCAATCTGCCTAACATCGTTAACCCCGTGTATATTCAACAGCTGGGAGAAATGATTCCTCCACCTAGCCAAAATACTGTGGGAGTCTGAAACCAGGTCACCCTTCTCATCCTTTACTACATTACTTCTAGGCTGGTACCCCCTCTTAAACTCATTGATACCCCTATACAAGTCTCTTATATTCTTCTTCTTACTGTTTGTTTCAATTTCATTAATTTTAGCTTTCAGATATTCCTTCTTTTTGTGCCTGAAATGTCTACTAGCTTCACGTCTTACGTTGTGCAGATTATCTCCATTATTTTGGTTTGGATTCTGTAACCACTGAATTTTAGCCTGCTTCCTTTTATCTAAAAATTCTGCACATTCTGCATCAAACCATGGTTTATACTGCTTCCGTTCGTGTAGACCTAGACTCTCTTGAGCCGAGATTTTGATATTCTCTTTAATGTTTTCCCAAGCCCTATTCATGTCCTCACTAACATTTAAGCTTTCCAGAGCTGCAAACCTGTTTGAGATCTTAAGCTGATACTGTTTCCTAGCCTCTAGTTCACTTAGCTTCTTGAGATTAAATCTCTCTACATCAAACTTCTGTGCTGCTTGTTTACTTACTGCCAGTCTTTCCCTAACTTTCGCAACCACCAGATAGTGATCAGTATCACAGTCAGCTCCCCTGAAAGATCGCACATCGAGTATACTGGAATGCCGTCTCCTATCTATCAATATGTGATCGATCTGATTGTGAGTCTTCCCATCAGGAGAGGTCCAGGTGTATTTATGAATATTTCGGTGCGGAAACATAGTGCTCTTAACAACTAGATTCTTTGATGTGGCAAAGTTTACTACTCTAACACCATTATCGTTGCTATCCTGATGTAAACTCTCATTCCCAATAGTCGGTTTGAAAATATCCTCTCTCCCCACTTTTGCATTAAAATCTCCTAACAGAATTTTCATATGGTACTTAGGAAAATGATCAAAAACCCCTTCTAATTCCTCATAGAAGCTGTCCTTTGAATCATCACCCTTCTCTTCCGTTGGACACCAGTGTAAGGTAACCAAAAATAAGGTTGTCCCTGAGTACTCCATGTGGGAAAGTGACGGTACAGTTCCCCTTATTTTTAATTTCGGAACTAAATGATCGCGTGTTCAGATCTATTCCCCGGAAATTTTAACCCCGGGGCAAGGCCACCCATTACTCACCGAACAGCACGTTGGTTGTGTTCTAAAGTGGTCTGGAGAATTAAAATATGAGATATATGTTTCCTTGTGCAAGGAACCGAACCATGACTCCTTGGTCACCCAACCCATAGCCTTGCCATTACACCGATTGTGTGACATACCCTTTATAAATTATTATAAATATTTGAAATTCTTGCCGGCAAATAAAGCTCCTTTTCGGACACAAAGGACTAAATATAGATATAATACATAATACACATATTATTGGTGAAAAGAGGGGTTATTTCCCATTTAAGCAACACATTTGAGAAATTTTCTTGCGATGTAATGATAAATTTTACGATCAGTAGAAGCACTCGTGTTGGTTCCGGATAGGTAGATTACAGTCAGCGTTACGAACGAGGCGGAGAAGTACAGGAGCCGTAAAACTATGGCCACAAATTTACATAGCCAAGCCAGTCACAACAAACTTGAGTTCTGAATCCATCTTACAGAATGCAGAGACACAAACAGTCCGCTGTATAATTCGTTTTAATTTAGAGAATAGGTTGGCGTACAGAAACACGTAACTAAAATACTGGGGAAGTAAACGTTACAGTCAATAAAAAATACTCAAATTTGTAACTTTGAAAAGTAATTCCCAGAGTGCGTGAAGATAATACTTTTATTTTCATAATTTAAAACTTTGCGACCATATTTACCCTCTGTTGTGACATTACGAAGCTCCCACTTTTGCAATAAGTTTGTTTATACGTCTCGTATGATTCAGACACTAACCACAGGCTACTTCCCTAACAGCATTCAGTGTTCTATGACTGTCAACTGTTGAAGATGAACGCAACACGATCTTTCGAAACGACGGGCACCGCTTACCCAAAGTAACAGACTTTTACCCCTAGAAGACACGAATTTTCAAACATACCGCTGTGAGAACCTAAAATCTTGCTAGAAATCTAGACAGACAATACTACAATAAATAATGTTGTATATACCACGCCAATCCCTTCAGCTAGGCCCCATAAAGTGCGAGTTCCTTAGCAAGAAGGCAAATTCACGTGCTTCATGAAAATCCTTTACCAGATAGTTGCTTATAGCTTTTGAAGAGACAGTGCAGGTGCTGTTTCCAAACTTAAGTGTAATATGAGAGGCAACATGCAAAATAAATGCCTCCCGCATGCAGCTATAAAAGTTTTCCAGACGAAAGTTCACAGCTGTTTGAAAACTCGAAGACAAGTAAAATTGACAGCCGCAGACTCTTGACCCAATTTTGTCAAAACCATGTTGTAACAAAGAAGGGAATAAACACTTCAACAAGTTACTAAACCTGACACTATGTACAGACCAGGTTCTCAACTTTTCTGTCGTAGCACGCGCCACACATGAAAAAGGCAACTCCCACACTAACAGGAAACACGTGTCCCTGAAGATCAAGGAAACTCACACGCTAACAGGTAACACGTGTCACTGAAGATCAAAGCAAATCCCACGCTAAGAGGCAATATATGTCCCTGAAGATCAAGGCAACTCCAACGCTAACAGTTAACATGTGTCCCTGAAGATCAAGGAAACTCACACGCTAACAGGTAACACGTGTCACTGAAGATCAAAGCAAATCCCACGCTAAGAGGCAATATATGTCCCTGAAGATCAAGGCAACTCCCACGCTAACAGTTAACAAGTGTTCCTGAAGATCAAGGCAAATCCGACGCTAAGCTC
The DNA here is from genome assembly GCA_013340265.1 of Coptotermes formosanus. Classification (NCBI taxonomy): domain Eukaryota; kingdom Metazoa; phylum Arthropoda; class Insecta; order Blattodea; family Rhinotermitidae; genus Coptotermes; species Coptotermes formosanus. The sequence continues at coordinate 10,454 of BLKM01000115.1, forward strand.
AACAGTAAGGCTTTTAATCCGCTTACAGATTCAGAGTGGCCTTACAGGCACACAGCAGATCATCGAAGGCTGATCTTCAATAAGATCTCGTCTTGTTTTACAATACACGTATTACTTCTGTCTGATTTCAATAAAGGCTTCTATAATTTAGCTTTTATTCTCTCACACCGGATAAATTTCACGCCTTATAGTTCGGCAGACACACACATAGTTTAGGATAAGCTTCGCCCCACCATCTTGAAGATACACGGGTGAAGAAAGCGCCAGACGGATCGGCCGAAACGGCGGCAGATATCCAGCAAAATACACGGCGTCGCGTCTCATACGCTCGTTGCCTTACGTTCGACACTTTACGGTAAAAACATATCATTAAACAGCCGACAGCATGGCTGTTTCCCGATTGCAAACTTTATGAGCATTTATCGTGCTTAAAAGGGTCCGGTTAACCCTTTTAAGCACGAACGTTGAGTAACAAGGGGCCTGACTCTGAATATGAAGCAACAACAATCCTTAGAAAAATAGAACAATATCGACCCAAATACCAGAACACTTGAACCTTCGACGGAACCACTGTGGGGACCTCTGCTCGTGAAAGTGAGTAAAAACCATTTCCTACTTCACAGAAAACACTCCGATACTATATTACAAAAACAAAAATCTGTTTAAGGAAAGGACAGCGTTTGGTTTTGAGAATTATCCGGGACACATACGTGCAATATGCGTACCTGCCAGTAAGAATCCGTAGTAGTTACGGTTACAGTATGATCTCTCTGCGTTAACCGTTTAAAGTCTGGCGGTAACTTTACGTACCACCAGGTTTAACATTAAAAAATTCCACGTGGTGCCCACATTGCGTTTATGTGTTTTGTGTGGATCTCAGAATAAACAGCAACTTTTGCCTTATAAAACATTAAGAGACTGGTTTTTATAACCGAAGTGGAGAGTGTTTACAGCGCGGTACGCACTGAGTCCTTATATAAAACAGATACACTTCGTCTTTAAAGGGTTAAATGGTTAACAATTCTCAGACTGCAGATCTGTATAAGGCAATCCGTATCTTCGTACATTTTATCAGATCTGTGTTCGTGTTTTAAGAAACAGGAATTTATGGCATTTGGCATACACGGTGCCCGATGGTTTCCTGAATTTGCTGACTCATTTCACAATGATTACTTGGAAGCACACCACGTGGGCCCATTCTTAGTAGCTTTTCTTAAGAGACCATTTTAAGCCCGTGGATAAAAAATATGATTAGTTGCATGTGTTTGGTGTATAATTCAGCTTAATTTGGGTTCATAACTTTATAGTTCAACCTTTTAAAGCCTAGCGGTAACTTTATATACCACCAGTTTTAAACATTAAAAAATTCTACGTGGTGCTCACATTGTGTTTATGTGTTTTGTACGGATCTCAGAGCAAACAGCAACTTTTGCCTGATAAAACATTAAGAGATTGGTTTTTATAACCGAAGTGGAGAGTGTTTACAGCGCGGTACGCACTCAGTCCTTATATAAAAGAGACACGTTCTGTCTTTAAAGGGTTAATTTCACTGAACAAAAAAGGTAGCATTTTATTCATATAGGCATTGACAATGGCTAATGTTTGTGGAATATAGCGACAGTCATATTTCAGATTATTTGCGTTTTAGATGAAATTATGAATATTGCATACAGCAGGCACTGCGGCACTGAGATCTGTTACTAAAATAGTCATATTTTGTATAACATTAATAAACAATTATGACAAACTGATGCATAAATTAAAATTAAATAAAACAGCATTTCAACATACTTCAAAAGACAGTTAATATAAAATGGACTACAGTGTCTGGCCGGGATAGCGTAATAAGACTACGGGGTTCGAGTCCCGCCAGCGGTAAGAGATTTTTCTCCCCTCCAAAATGTCCACACCACCTCTGGAGCTCCCCCAGCGTCCTATTCAACTGGTACCAGGGGCGTGATGCTGATAGGTTACCTTCCTCTACTGCCAAGGTTGGAGAAGAAGTGGAGATCTACTCCACCTACTCGCCTTCTTGAACAGGGACGACTTTACATTTGCTAAAATATCTAATTCCTTCTCCTCCAACTCCTCCTCTTATTCCTCCTCCTCATCCTCATCCTCCTCTTCCTTCTTGATTCCATCTCCATAATTATATCCGATGAAAGTCAAAAGTTATAAAATTTACTTTATCAGTTTGCTTCAGTCCTCCTGTTGCTTACATCCCCCTGTGCTCCGCCATTTGCCTGCCACATGACGCTCTGCCCAATTTTACGTTGTTATGATACTAAAAGATATACCAAAAATACCCACACCCCGTGCTATAGATCGATTTCCGCGTGTTCCGTTGAACGTCGGAAAAGCCAGGCATAATACATTTGAAGGAGGCTTGATTATACAGCGTGTTCCTTTTATCACGCAACTCAAATTATAAAGGCCCTTCCCCTCCATGTGTGAGACGAAACTATCCACCTGCCAGTCTGACACTAGCAGTGGGGAAATTCTCAATATCGACAATCAAACAAACCGAGTCTTCTCTTCTTCTGTGTTGCACCGGAGATCATCACTCTACTAGCAAATCGTAAAGCTGAGGAAGACGCTTTAGTACGTATTTTATACACTTCGTGCTGTATTTTATACATTTTATACATTTTTGCTCTCGAAGGTTCTACTTGCCTTTCAAGATGAGATTCCTGTCAATATCAAATTCATCTTGAGAAGATCAAAGGTAGGCGGCGCTGTGACACTTTGGAAACTGGGAGGACTGGCGGCTCCTCAATGCAGAGGACTGTACCGGGTGCTTCTGTCGAACTTACTAGAACTCCTTCCTACTGAACTGAAAACTTTTCATTTCTACACAATTTTTAGTAGCGTTCACCTATTGAAACTCCTTTTACATCTAAATAACTTCTGTATATTGCGGTAAGTCTTGTGCAAAAGCACAGGTAAATCGCACGTGACCTACCTAATCAATATCTTGAAAACATATCCTGTAATTTCTACGTTTTCACATTTAACCAGCGACTTTCTGCCCTGAGTCAACGAAAAGAGTGAACACACGTAGTACAAGTTTATGTCATCCGAATCGCCGAGAATCCAACCCGGATTTTCCAGTCTTGCAGTGCATATATTAACCATTTAAAGACGAACGGTATCTGTTTTATATAAGGACTCAGTCCGTACTGCGCTGTAAACACTCTCCACTTCGGTTATAAAAACCAGTCTCTTAATGTTTTATAAGGCAAAAGTTGCTGTTTGTTCTGAGATCCGTACAGAACACATAAAAGCAATGTGGGCACCACGTAGAATTTTTTAATGTTAAACCTGGTGGTACGTAAAGTTACCGCTAGGCTTTAAAAGGTTAAAGACGAAGCGTATCTGTTTTATATAAGGACTCAGTGCGTACCGCGCTGTAAACACTCTCCACTTCGGTTATAAAAATCAGTCTCTTAATGTTTTATAGGGCAAAAGTTGCTGTTTGTTCTGAGATCCGTACAAAACACATAAACGCAATGTGGGCACCACGTAGAATTTTTTAATGTTAAACCTGGTCGTATGTAAAGTCACTGCTAGGATTTAAAAGGTTAATGTCACTACACTGACTGAGCCACCAGTCTCTGGTTATATAGAATAGTAACTGTATATCTTGATATTTTTTTTACAGAAATTGAAATGAAGCAGCAATGTAAGACACGGTATGACACTCAATTTTACAAGGAGTCACCTACTACCTGTGACATAATATCAGATGCGCGTCACAATATATTATTGGAACCTACCCAATATATTACATTTCTGTTCTGTACCATCGAGATTATGGCATCTTATTGTCAGTATGACAACAAAGTGAATGACAGGAGAGCGAAACTGAAAGACGAGGGAATTCCTTGCGTTCTTCAAGTGGAAGGCAAGGACTAAAGTACAGGATGCATAAAAAATTATGACATAAAAAAAATTGTTTATTCGCAATTACTTAGGTGTTCGTACATGACTGACATTATCGGGCTACATCGCTTAAGACGCATCATGAAGATATTACTGCATTGCATCTGGTGACTATTTCATTCTACTTGGCCTAAATCTGTTGACGTAATGACAAAAATGACATAATTCCGCCCAGTTGCTAAGACAAAAAAAAAGCTTCAGGGCATCCGGCGTTAAGCATTTCACGACAGGACTACACAAAATGATGTAGAAACACAGGACTACCTTCAGAAGGTCTTAATAAGATAAAGATTTATTTTATAATCGAGAAGAGAAAAATATCCATGCCCTTAAATTACTGAACGGTTGCACGATAAGATAAAACAAACGATTCTACATGCAGAAGGTCTTCCAAAATGAAATTTGAGTAACCTTGAACAAACTTATTCCAAAGAAGGAAGGAATAATTCAAGTGGCTTTAGACTATATGATTATCATCTCCAAATATGCCAAAGTTTTAAATTCAGGAAAGATATGCCCCACCGTAACGGGCATTTCAAATAAAATTCTATGAAGTCCAGGGTAACACAGAAAGAAAACAAAATTAACCTTTTAAAGACGAAGCCTATCTGTTTTATATAAGGACTAGGTGCGTACCGCGCTGTAAACTCTCTCCACTTCGGTTATAAAAACCAATCTCTTAATGTTTTATAAGGCAAAAGTTTCTGTTTGTTCTGAGATACGTACAAAACACATAAACGCAACGTGGGCACCACGTAGAATTTTTTAATGTTAAACCTGGTGGTACGTAAAGTTACCGCTAGGCTTTAAAAGGTTAATATTTCTAAAAGACACTTATTGCTAGCAATATATTCTGTACACTACATGTGAACCAAGGCAGTGTTTAGTTAAACCGATTACATAAATAATGTTAAAATACGAATAATTAATTTTAAATGATCCGGGTTCGTGCATTGAGAAATTACATATAATATTAAAAGCAACAAACGCACACAGATGTACTGAAGTGCGTTACGCACACCGTATTACCTGCAACATGTTTGGCCACTCATGTGGCGACCGTCTGTGAGGTGCATTACAAAGGGTAAATAATCGGCATCTTACAGAAGTTTTTGGAACCACTTCACAGACACAAGATATTAAATTTTAAAAATAATACATGGTTTAAAGTACTATTAAAATCAAAATAGACACAGAAGTATTTGCGATTGATTCTAACGTGTAACGGACAGCACGTGTGTTTGGTAAATCACCACCCAACCATGACGTGTTGAGGTTACTGGTACAGCAGACACGCTGTATACAGAGAACACGATGGTACGTGACGTAACCACTGGGTGTAAAGGGTTAATATTATAATTTTCCGGCGTAATACGCCGTGTAATTTGACAGGTTTCTTCACAGCACTCATGTACCTATATACCACAACCAAAAACCCTAAAATTAATCCCATTACTTTCGGTTTGCACAATTTTGTAGCAACGGGAAGCCATGACAGATTCGAAACTGCTACGGTCATAAGGAATGTCGTATAAAGCAGAAAAATAAACGTCAAAATGACACATGACGAGCATAGCAAGGAGAGGTTACACCACTCACTCCTCATACACTGTGTCTTCCAGTGTTGTAGTGACCTGGCACTTTGTTTCGGTTCTTCGCGTATAATAGCAGGATACAGACAAAGAGGACGAACATCTTCTAAACGCGTTCTGTGCCCCCTGTGTGTCATCGCATGCACAAAAATTAGCTGGGTTCATTAGGAACCACAGGACGGAGGGTGTAGACAAATTTTTATCCAGTTAGAGAGCTCCACTGCAAGGCCGTATGATAGATAATCTCATCCCAGAGGCATAATATACGAATACCAACACATTTGATATAATAACACCAACTAATGCACCAAATTACATATAATCTTTATTCGTAAAAGTCTCGTACGTGTTTCCACCCTGCTGGGCCATCTTCAGGGAGAATTATATTGATACACTACAGTTGCGTTTATTACAGCTACGTGTGAATGTGCCTAAGTTTCATCCTCCGTTTGAGAGGTAACGTGTACGCACATTCGCACTTAACTATATAAATGCAAGCATAGTGTATCAATATTATTCTCCCTGAAGATGGCCCAGCAGGGTCGAAACATGTACGAGACTTTTACGAAAAAACATTATGTATATTTTGGTACATTAGTTGGTGTTATTATTTCGTATGATACAGTGCACGGACATGGTACGTATTAAATCAACACATTTATTTAGAGACGATTATGGAGTTTCGTTTCCAGTTTATATATTTCAGAAAATCCCACGACAATTTAAGTGCGTCAACGTAAGCGAAATAAGGTAAATGAATTCCATTTTCATTTTTTGTTGCTGTATTTCAAAAAAAGAAAGGTTTGTATGTGATGGAAGTAACGTAAATTAGAGTTGAAAATTATTTAAGGTAATTAGTTTACTCGTATCGCAATTAAAGCAGTATAATTACCTCACTAACTCTCAAAATACAGCGTGTCTCACAATACGTTCAATTTATTCTAACTGGCCGCAAAATTCTAAATGTCACAGCAGCGTTTGTATTTTTGCTGAATGCTACGTAAGTATGATCAGCGTAATGGCGATATTAACCTTTTAAAGCCTAGCGGTAACTTTACGTACCACCACGTTTAACATTAAAAAATTCTACGTGGTGCCCACATTGCGTTTATGTGTTTTGTACGGATCTCAGAACAAACAGCAACTTTTGCCTTATAAAACATTAAGAGATTTGTTTTTATAACCGAAGTGGAGAGTGTTTACAGCGCGGTACGCACTGAGTCCTTACATAAAACAGATACGCCTCGTCTTTAAAGGGTTAATAACATGTGTTTTGTACGGATCTCAGAACAAACAGCAACTTTTGCCTTATAAAACATTAAGAGATTGGTTTTTATAACCGAAGTGGAGAGTGTTTACAGCGCGGTACGCACTGAGTCCTTATATAAAACAGACACGCTTCGTCTTTAAAGGGTTAAACAGTGGCCTACATTTACAATAATCACTGTCAATAGTAACATTTCAACTAAACTAAAATACTGGATACACAAAAACATAAAACCTGACAAGGACAGATACGGCTTTTATTCCCAGAAAAGAATGGAAAGAAATACATAAAAAGCTGACAATTATGCTCGTGTTGGTTATGACACTGTGCAGTGTGACAGGTAATACTGCCTTGAAATTCAGGGTACAATTACACCAGGCACCGTAAGGACAAATACAGCGAATTCCTTTGCACGTTTGGTGCATAGTTATCGAAAGTCAACTGCACGACGTCAAAACCCGGTACATTGTAAACCGCATATTCACCTCTGTTATAACTTCAAATATCACAACTAACTAAATCAACCAACTCCATGGAGCAAGCCGGTCTTCAGAAGCCATTAGTTCCTGAGCTGGTCGAAAAATTTCCAGCGTTGTATAGAGTCCGAAAGTTACTGCAGTGTTCACAAGAGGCGACAAGCTCAAATCACATATAATAATTTGGATTTGTTAAAAAAAACACAAATCTTAAAGAATAATAAATTTTATTTTAATTAGTATACTAAATAACTTAGGCAATTAATAAAATATATTAAAAAGTAAGTATAAAATTCTTACGTGTTTAGGCACAGAGATGCCATCATCGGCGAGCTACCTAACCACACGAACACAAGATCAACACGCCTACATATGCACATACACAAGCATGCAGACCTTTTATACTTACTTTTGAATGCAGGCCAATTTTATTGGGCGCAAAAGTTGGTTAATGTATTTTCTTTTCAACGGCTAGACATCCCCCCCCCCCCCCAAGAGGGCCAGGGTCTCCTTATTATCGACACTTCACGATCACACTCAGACACACACCACAGTCGGTAGGACTCCTCTGGACGAGGGATCGGCCCGCCGCAGATACCTCTACCTGACAACACAAACACTGTACAAGACAAACATCCATGTCCCCGGTGGGATTCGAACCCACAATCCCAGCAAGCGCTTTGCAGCAGACCTACGCCCTAGACCGCGCGGCCGCTGGGATCGGCTGGGTAATGTATTAATTATAATAATATTCGCGGGATGGATAAACTTTCTGTTTTAATTACTACACCAGCTTCCAGTAAAAGTTCGCATTCATCCAGACCATGATCACTGGCACTTGGCGGTAAGCGGGATAGGAAGCGTGAGGGCAACGGAATTACCGAGTTAAGTTTACCGACTGACCGTAGATATGTTTCAACTGAACACGTTACGAAGTGCAGAAGAACACAAAAATGTGACTCCGCGACCATTGGTGAAGAGTAACGCCTCTGGACGCTGTCTTTTATATCTGGAGTTACTACAAATGCATTCAGACAGCAACTGAGGAGCACCAAGGGTAAAAACTGTCGGAAACAGAAAGTAGACAGTTCGTGATTCGAAACAGTTCTAAACGGAATCGTAACGCGTTACTTTAAAGCTAACAAACAGACTTGTACTTTACCTTATCGACACTTTGCAGTAGCAGTACCGTCACTCATACACATTCACACTTACTAAACAGGAAAACAGATTAATGGGATGTGCCCTCGAACGGTTTGACAAACCTGTGTCATCTTTTCAAAACAATCTGCCCTCAAACTTTCATCGTATTGAATGTAGGAAATACTATATACTACACGGCGTCAGACACTAGCAATCAACAATCTTGAATTTAGTTAGAATTAGTGTTTATCACGCAGAGGAAACTCAAGTCCATGTACGCAGTCCAGTATATGGGGTTAAGGTACCAAACTTGCACTATTAACCTTTTAAAGCCTAGCGGTAACTTTACATACCGCCAGGTTTAACATTAAAAAATTCTACGTGGTGCCAACATTGCGTTTATGTGTTTTGTACGGATCTCAGAACAAACAGCAACTTTTGCCTTATAAAACATTAAGAGACTGGTTTTTATAAGCGAAGTGGCTAGTGTTTACAGCGCGGTACGCACTGAGCCCTTACATAAAACAGATAGGCTTCGTCTTTAAAGAGTTAATGTGCAGTTACTAACCATTTTACAACTTTTAAAAACAAAACAAAAGAAGTGTACGAACTTCAGCTAAGGAAAACATGAAGAAGCAACTACAAGTGAAAGTGTCTCGCCCTCAGGGTTTTGGTGTTTCACTGCACAGCACTGAACTTAATACATCCCGATGTTTCGAAGTCACGTAGCCGTCGTCCTCGAGCTTTCGTAGTTAACCAAAGAACGTGTCCTACCAACCATTAGATCGAGAAGCTACGTTATTTCGAAACGTCGGGATATTTTAAAATACCCGCTACATAGCGTAACTTCCCTGAAGACAAGAATCTTCAACAGCAACCCTACTGGAATATCACATCTCACGTTCTTTAAATGTAACTGAAGTTCTCGCAGGGTGACCAACACTCATATGTACTGCATCACCTGAATATTTTGTACTGCAGCAGTTTGCACCAGTGGCTATAAAACTGTGGCCATTGTTGTTGTGTTCCTTAGATGTCTAATACACTGTACGTAATGCAAAGTGTTTACCAAATGAAAATGAATTTGAATCCAGAGACTTTTTCAGTTGAAAAGCGAGGAAATTCTAGTAATATTCCTACATATATCGTAAGAACAAACACACGAAAAGAATAAGGAATAAGGAATGCTGGATTTGGTTTCAGGATTCCTGTACAACGGTGTGCTCTCCAGTTGCTACTCTGAAGATTAACTGAATTCAGTACCACACGCTGATTGAAACCGCAGTGAAAAATGTTGTAAGGGCCTGTTCAGATAATTCAACTGAAACAAAAACAGACCATTCCCACTAATACCAGCGTATGCACACTCACATACAATAATTTCTGCTTATAAACATAACGTGCCAAGCAACGCACGCTACTTCAAGTACGAAAGAAACTACTAACCTTCATTAACCTTTTAAAGACTAGCGGTAACTTTACATAGACGAGATTTTAACATTAAAAAATTCTACGTGGTGCCCACATTGCGTTTATGTGTTTTGTACGGATCTCAGAACAAACAGCAACTTTTGCCTTATAAAACATTAAGAGACTGGTTTTAATAACCGAAGTGGAGAGTGTTTACAGAGCGGTAGGTACTGAGTCCTTATATAAAACAGATACGTTCCGTCTTTAAAGGGTTAAACATCTCATGGCCATTTCCGCACGAATTCGTCGCCTATGTATCGAAGCAGTGGCACCAATATTAGATATACCTGCTGAATATGGGAGGGACTATATGAAGACGTCTCCATTCGGTCTGTCTGGAGAACTTCGCCTTTGTACCTCGTAATACGTACTAATAACCATACCAATATGGTGGTCTTACACTTCTGACGTTAGAAGTGAAGTCACCACCACTTCACAGACAGACCTGAAGTTAATGTGGTTACATATGTGTCTCCGTCTTTAGTGATTATCATCGTACCCTGAATGGCGAGGCATCAGATTCGTCCTAAACGTCGATAACTGTGTACCAAATAAAATGCCATCACATCACCAGGAAGCTAACTAACTAACTAACTAACTAACTCCATGGAGCAGAGGCCTTCTTGAGAAGCTAAGAGTTTCTCAGCTAGTCAAGAAATTTCCTGAATGTTATAGAACCCGGAGGTTCATTACCGCATTCACAACAGCCCGCCACCTGTCCCTATTCTGAGCCAGCGCAATCCAGTCCATGCCACCATCCAACTTATTGAAGATACATTTTAATATTATCCTCTCATCTACGCCTGGAAGCTGCCAACTTAAAATTCACCGACTTGATAAGAGCAATTTCTTTACTGGTAGTTACAGTTTGCAACCCCAAAATTCACACAAAATGGAAAAATGCATATATATATATGTAGTAATGTAAAATTTGGGGATTCCCCTGTCATCTGGGACGTGACACCGTGTTGTCAGGTTAATATTTTCCAATGTTTCGAGGGACCACAGTGCCTCCACCTTCAACAGTCAAGGAGCCCTCCTAATCCGTAGGCCATATTTAGGTTCTGAGGCCTCTAAGGCACCGCACTGTTAACCTAAAATTTGCTACGTTATAATTTCTCACTAATCTGTACATTTTATCATATGAAGGAAAGCATCACAACTTTAAGACAAGTCCGAAGTTTTCATGGCGGTGACTATGAATCCTCACAGACAAAGAAAATTTAAAAATTTCAAATTCTGGGACGAATTTCAAAGAATCTAACTGGCATCTAGCACGTACAACCGTGCAGTCTCGGTTATGTAGACGTTTTACCGACGCTTCGAAGTAATAAGGTACGTGCGAAGTTTCCCTTTGTTGAATTAATTCGCAAAACAAACCGAAAATGTTGCAAGACAGGCAACGTACGTATAAACGTAACATTCCGCGTAACCATTGTTGCCGTGGAAAAGCAATGAGTATTACCTATTCTGAGTGCGTGTCTGTAGCCTTAGTTATCCAGCATGCAAAGCGCATGCGCCGTATTATATTGCCATCTGTGGCCTGTCTGGTTGTACCACATTTTAACACATCATCTCATAAACTGCAGACGAAGTAATGCGGTCACGTGCAGTACATAACCTGCCTAGTTCGTTAGCTTGTTAAGAAACACAACATACAATGTCGCCCACGCAACTACCAGACAATCCCGGCACAGAGGGAGTCTGTAAGTGCTTTAACGCGTCTAGTTGTCACGTGCGTTCACGAAAAGGCTGCCCTCTGAGACAGTTTATACGAGTCTTGTAAGCTTCGCCAGTGGTTCTGCAGTCCTGTAACACTATTATGCAAATGGCGGTAACTTGCAAGACGGGTGTCTTACGCGAGGCGCTATAGGCTACTGCAAGGTACATTTGGCGACTACATGCAACACCTAAACCCTGATATCAGGATAGTATTGAAATGTAGCTTGTAGAAGCCAAATGTGATCCGAATTCTGCTGAGGGGAGAGAGTTCAGGGCCGATGTTTATTATGACGGTAAGAAAAAATCGGTTCCCATAAAAATCAATCGCTACATTGACAAGCTCAGCAACTGTAAGCTTCTGGACGGTTCTGTTGCTTTGAATTGGTTGGTAGCTTGGTTGGTTGATTGGCTGGTTGGTTAGTTATTTGCTTGGTTGGATGGTAATTTAAATTTCTGTTTTGTTCCTTATTTGGTTACTTGGCTGGTTGGTCATTTCGTTACGTTGTTGGTTAATCGACTGGTTGGTTGCTTGATTTGTTGGCTAGGTGGCTGGTTAGTTGGTTCGTTAGTTTATTGATTTGTTGGTTCGTTTGTTGCTTCAACAGTTGTCTATGAATTTGATTGGATAGTTGGTTACTTGCTTAGTTGCATGATCAATTGTGTGGTTGTATGGCTGATGGGTTGGTTGGTTGGTTGGTTGGTTGGTTGGTTAGCTGGTTGGTTATTTAATTAGCTAGCTGACGAGCTCCGTTTCTTGGTTTTTCAGCATCTCGCCACCAAGCGGTCTATTTTCCCTAACCGTATGACTGCAAGCAGCGGTAAGACTTCCTTGGTGAAAACTGTTTGTCATACTTTAGATATTTTACTTCCAAAACAGACCTATTCGAGATTTAAGTCTTGTATTAACTGACGCCGTGTCCACTGGTAAATTTTTAGGAACGTTTCGAAAGTGTAACGTCCCCAAAGAACTGCATCTTTACCAGTACCGCTACCAGAACTTAAAACCCCGTACAATTCCATTTTTTGTGCACACTTTTTCAAAGCGTTTTCATAAAGGCCCGTTCCTGGAAAGAAACAAATGGCTAACAGCTGATATTTCAGGCACGTAATATACACTCGCTTGCCTGGCTTTTCAACAGACATCTCTTTCTCACTCTGTATAAGAGAATTTTTCCTCAGTTCTCCAGTTTATTCAATTCTGGAAATATCCTCGCAGGATTCTTTATCAAAAAGATTATGACGTACATATTGCAGCGTGAATACGAAACAGAATGCAGCACCTGTTTAATTTCCTTGTGTGTGTGTGTGTGTGTGTGTGTGTGTGTGTGTGTCTGTGTGTGTGTGTGTGTGTGTGTGTGTGTATGCGTGCGCGCGCTTATTCCACTTCTGCACACGATTCAATCCGTAAGCTTGGATTCACCAAAACCTAACGTCCTGACACGCATGCTTAATTTTATGACATTCATCACCGGCGACAGCTTCCTCTACGAAGCGCAATTTTTTTACTTCTTTATAGAACAAAAAACGGCTGTCGCGATAGAACAGCGTAGAAACGAGAAATTTGGCTCAGCGGCAAAACATGTGACATGCATTCATGAGGTTACTAGGTTGGAATCTCGTTTGTTGCACGTGACCATCATTAACCGACTTCCCTTGTGGTCTTTCTCAGTCGCTCCAGACAACCGCCAGGATGTTACTTACGCAACAGCCGTTTCCTTGCAATTTATTTCCAAACACGTGTGATTTTGGGCTTCCACCGCGGTGTAAGATGAAATTTTCCCCCTTCTGGGATGTTACACACCGTTGATTGGTAGTTATTTACCGACGTTTCGGAAAAATCCATCTGTCCAATCTCCAAGATCTTCAAGATGGGACCAACAGGTTACACCGAAACGTCGGTAAATAACTACCAATAGAGGCTGCGTAACATACCAGAAGGGTGAAAATCTAATTTTCAAAAAAAAAATGTAGTCACACTAACCCAGTCATTAGACGTTAGGTAGCCTGAGTTATTGACAAGGTTTCTTAACCCTTTAAAGACGAAGCGTGTCTGTTTTATATAAGGACTCAGTGCGTACCGCGCTGTAAACACTCTCCACTTCGGTTATAAAAACCAATCTCTTAATGTTTTATAAGGCAAAAGTTGCTGTTTGTTCTGAGATCCGTACAAAACACATAAACGCAATGTGGGCACCACGTAGAATTTTTTAGTGTTAAACCTGGTGGTACGTAAAGTTACCGCTAGGCTTTAAAAGGTTAATAAACTAAAAATACGGAAGTAAATAAGTACAGTCAGCGCGGCTTCTTTGTCACACCCGTCTGTATCTATGCTATACACAACGGTGGCTGTACGTATTTAAATAAAACCCGACGTGTAGACTGAAAATTAGTTAAGACCACGATGCGTACTAATTAACTCATTTACGGCCTGAAACAGTTATTCTTTTCTTGAAAGCGTATAGGGAATAAGAGTTTTATCTCCACCTATTCTTAACCTCGGCACTAGACGGAAATGAGTGGTTACCTTCACGCCCCGGCCGCTTTACCCACGGAAAATAACACCAGTACCCACTGAATTGGAAGCTGGGTGTGCCCCACAGCTTCTCTGGGCAATTTGGAGAAATATATTTTGCCTCTACCGGGATTCGAATCCCATACCGCCTACAACAGAAGTCTGTGAACGCTTGACAAATGTAGCGACTCGGATAATTGGAATTTCACATAATTAAAATTACTTCAAAGTAATATGGCAGGCAACATGCGTGTTTCTGCTGGTTGTCTTACAGAGTTTTTGGTCTTATGTAAGGTCCAGTGGCACTGACACTTACAGTACAGTACATAACACTAAATATACACAGTGTTGACTACACTACAGGCGCACAACACTCCACTAATACAAATACCGTTGCGACTTGACCCCAACAACTATTTCAAT
>BLKM01000115.1:30000-53138 GCA_013340265.1 Coptotermes formosanus
GTTGTGCCCACATTGCGTTTATGTATTTTGTACGGATCTCAGAACAAACAGCAACTTTTGTCTTATAAAACATTAAGAGATTGGTTTATATAACCGAAGTGGAGAGTGTTTACGGCGCGGTACGCACTGAGTCCTTATATAAAACAGATAAGCTTCGTCTCTAAAGGGTTAACTGACAATGTGTGACCGCAGTTCCAGGATGCAGTACCAAGACATGTAATGTGACTTTAGACTTCACTTCCTGCCAAACAGCAAAACACGCGAGTAGGAGGCAGATTCTAAAGTCGGTGGATATTCTCGTATGTCCTGCTCAGGCGAACTCCCGTTTCCTCCGACTGTACACAGCCCTTATTGATACAGCTGGTACTGGATTGTAATTAAAGCTAAGCTTCTTCCAATAGTCTGACGTGCTTCCAGTTCACACTTCATCTTTAAAGGGTTAATCTCTATTTCTGGCAGCTTGATCCGCTAAAGAAATAGTTCACGTTACATTCCAGCAGCGGACTTCTGTGAAGATAATCACCATATGGAACCTATAGAATGCACGGACGAAACTGGACTTCTGACCTACTTCTGCCTTACAGATTACTGCCCGACGGGTGTGATTGCTTATAATTTGGTAGACAGGTACCAAAGTTTCGGCAAAACGTTGTGGTGAATGTGCGAATTTTCGGGATTGTATCGAAAAAATTTCAAGTAGACATAATACATACTTAAAAACAATAAAGCACAGCCGTCCCGTAACTTATATCTACAGTATCAGAAACACAATCAAGAGAAAAGCAGGCTTTCTTTCGTCAGTATAGTACGATCAAAGTGTTGTAAAACACAGTAAACCCCGGTTATAAAGACATCGGTTTATACGACATCTCGCCTATAGAGTCAAATTTTCTGTTAACCATTAAAATTATAATCCTCGATTAAAACGACACTCGTTTATAACGACACAAAATATTCAGTCCCTTTCATGACGTTATAACAGAGTTCCAAACCATTTTGAAGCAGTTTAACCGTTTAAAGCCTAGCGGTAACTTTACGTACCACCAGGTTTAACATTAAAAAATTCTACGTGGTGCCCACATTGCGTTTATGTGTTTTGTACGGATCTCAGAACAAACAGCAACTTTTGCCTTATAAAACATTAAGAGACTGGTTTTTATAACCGAAGTGGAGAGTGCCTACTGCGCGATACGCACTAAGTCCTTATATAAAACAGATACGCTTCGTCTTTAAAGGGTTAATTATAAAAATTCCAATACAAATATATTGAATTCCTAACAGAAATACTGAAAATACGTGAATTTATAGAGTTTTAGTTTGTATAAAAAAAGTACCATTGTGCAAATTACTATGCACTGAGGTAGTGCGTCATTTATTAACATTATCAGTAATGTTACAACAGGGTGACAAAAAAATGTAACGGCGTCTTTAAAGGGGGTCTGTGCAATGTATGTGAGTATTACTGTATATTGTAATATGTGTATGAGAAGTGTGTTACACTGTTATGTACTGTAACTGTAAAAAACAGTCAGTACCTTTAAATGCCTCAAAATTAACAGCGTTTATCGGTCGACCAGCTATGCGACAATGAAACTGGTGGCACTGGCATCCACAGTTTCGAAGGACATACGAGTATCTTTCTCCATCATTAGGAGTTGCTGCATTGTCCCCCCTGATGACGCAGGTAGTCTCCTAAACGCCGGTTAGTAACCCCAATTTTGCACAGCTGATGGCGCAGTTAAACTTTATTTTATGTATTCGCTGTGTCAGCTTCAATGTATTATATAGGTCGCAGCAGGCAGTAGCAGCAATTGACCCACTCTAACTCATTTTGTACGTGAATACTATTAAACGTTACATAATATAGCGCGCTGATGTTGCAGAGTGAGTTACGTGGTTTAGCGTGTAATATAATTTACAGTAAAAAATGTACAACTTTTAAAATTGATACGTTTAAAAGCACTACCAAAGAAAATTTGCATAATCCAAATTAATTTATATTTCTTTTAATACTGAAGCACTAGAAGTATCTTCAAGTTAGATGCATTTAGAAGTCGTCGGAATTTCTTTCACATCAGAAAGAGAGCCCTGGAGAGGGAGGGTGTCGGATATTAACCTTTTAAAGCCTAGCGGTAACTTTACGTACCACCAGGTTTAACATTAAAAAATTCTACGTGGTGCCCACATTGCGTTTATGTGTTTTGTACGGATCTCAGAACAAACAGCAACTTTTGCCTTATAAAACATTAAGAGACTGGTTTTTATAACCGAAGTGGAGAGTGTTTACAGCGCGGTACGCACTGAGTCCTTATATAAAACAGATACGCTTCTTCTTTAAAGGGTTAAAGCACACACTTCTGTGCCCACTTATATATGGATCTCAAAAAGTTGCCGCTTTCTCCCCAACATTAACAAAAGACAGCAGTGCTTCCGGATTAAATACGGCTCTAAAAATTCAAGTCATCAGGTTTGTTACGCCGTATCGATCTATAGCAATTAGCGACGTTTCGGAGGTTCGTAGTAGCCTCATCTTTACGGCCATTATATCTTTTTTGGTTGTATGATATTCATGAAGGCACTACAATCCTCCGAAACTATTTACAGTCGGCATAATCCAACATCCCAGAAGGCTTAAATCTTCAGCACGTGGCTGTGAGGATCTCACATCGCACATGCACGTCTGCTAACTGAACTCAGTTACGCAGTAGAGTACCTTACAGCGAGTAACACTGGCATATAATCCTGTCTCTACATACTTTGTCACTCACTGAATTACATAGAATTTATCTCACAAAGCACATGGATTGAAGGAAATGGAGAATACTGTGTGATGAGGAAACCATCTTGACCAATAAGAAAGGTTGTTTCTTTTCGCAGTCCTTCCCTCTTCCACCTGTTCACAGCAGGTGTCAAGGTTGTTTTATTTTCACTTGATCACACTCAGACACACACCACAGTCGGTACGACTCCTCTGGATGAGGGATCGGCCCGTCGCAGAGACCTCTACCTGACAACACAAACACTGAACAGAACAAACATCCATGCCCCCGGTGGGATTCGAACCCACGATCCCAGCAAGCGCTCGGCCGCAGACCTACGCCTTAGACCGCGCGGCCACTGGGATCGGCTAAGAAAGGTTGTGGGGGGTCGATAATAAAGCAATAAAGTGTGCAATTAGCAAAGCAGATCACTAGACTGATCAAATAAAAAAAATGAAATGGGAGGTAATAAATGAGTTTAAGCTTCCCCAATCCTGAACCTCGTTTGCAGATTTTAAACCGTGCTGCCGACGTTTCGGAGTAACATGCTGCCTCCATCTTCAGGGTACATGTGAGCAAGGCAGAACGTGTCTACTCATGATATCAGGCTTCCGCCGCGATACAAATGAGCTCTGTGCTCTTCTGGGATGTTACGCAGCGTAGTATGGTAGTTTGTTACGGACGTTTAGGGACAAATTACCTGGTCCATCTTCAAGTGCCGAGCAGTCCAAGACTCCTGAATATGGGAATGATAGGTTGTTCCGAAACGTCGGTAACAAACTACCATTCTACGCTGTGCAAAATCCCAGAAGAAAGCAGATCTCAGCATGTGTGTAACCTTTTAAAGCCTAGCGGTAACTTTACATACCACCAGGTTTAACATTAAAAAATTCTACGTGGTGCCCACATTGCGTTTATGTGTTTTGTACGGATCTCAGAACAAACAGCAACTTTGCCTTATAAAACATTAAGAGATTGCTTTTTATAACCGAAGTGGAGAGTGTTTACAGCGCGGTACGCACTGAGTCCTTATATAAAACAGATACTCTTCGTCTTTAAAGGGTTAATTTCACAGTAAGACGGTCTTTAGAACTCAGTAGAGGGGAAAATTAATTAGTGTTCAGTTTAACCGGACAATGGAGTGCCTGCCTGTATAACCCATACCCAACCCCCATCAGTGCCATAAACACGTGCCACAAAATGTTGCCACTGCAGTTGTCTCTCAAGGACATAAGTGCATCTCCTTATCTCTACTTCAAAAAAGCTGCGATCCATCATCCTGGTCTTATCCCTGCAAAAATTCATAGACTTTCACTCTTCTGCCTCCAGGCTGACGGCTACCCAGCCAGACTTAAATTGTCACGTAAAAGCCCACAACGCGAGCTCTTTGAAGTATACTTTAATACGAACGACGAACGCGTGGGAGATATTTCAACATTTATTGAAGACTGAATTGAAATCAGCAGAAATTTAATATAGTCTTATATAAAAACGCCCTCTAAATATATAACACACCATGAAGACACACTGACTTGAGTTAAAAAAGACTCAGAAATTCTAGACCTCGAAATAATGGGTTAGATTTGATGGACGCACACTCAGGTTGACCCCACATTACACGTGGATGGGTGGCAGGGTGGTCCCAAAATCTGGGT
The DNA here is from genome assembly GCA_013340265.1 of Coptotermes formosanus. Classification (NCBI taxonomy): domain Eukaryota; kingdom Metazoa; phylum Arthropoda; class Insecta; order Blattodea; family Rhinotermitidae; genus Coptotermes; species Coptotermes formosanus. The sequence continues at coordinate 34,415 of BLKM01000115.1, forward strand.
TTAAAACCATGGCGAAAAAAATAAAGGAAAGTCACAAAGTTTCGTTGTCTGAATTATCCAAATGGCTTAAATGTTGATAAAAACTTCTTACAAACAATAACCCTGTATTTATTTAGGTGTCTCTGTGTTATGTCCGTAATGCGAACAACAAATATTTCCAGCTGCCAGGGAGCCCTTCATGTGGTCATCAAATTCACCCTGACAGGTGTTGTCTTTGCCCTAAATTACGACACGGTACTCCATCTTACGCCAAATGCGTCCTGTACATCAAGTGGAGACGCAGAATTTTTCCTTACATGGGGAGTGACCGCAAGACTACATATAATTTATGTTTGGTTTTAAACACTGTGTTAAAAATCATGGTGCAAGTACAACATAACACTGACTGCAACTGCATTAATATACAGATGAATGTAACTATGTGTACACGTTCCATGACTCAATCACAGTGCCCTAGCTTCTTGTTTTTTTAATTTTACTCATTCATTTTCTAAACTCTAATGTACTAGTCATCAGCCGATTTTAGTGGCTGATTTCGGCTGAAGGGTAAATCAGGCAAAACTTTTCTTATCGTAATATTTAAAAATCCAAAGACTGAGGGTGTGCGAGAATAGGGTGCTGAGGATATTTGGGCCTAAGAGGGACGAGGCGACAGGGGAGTGGAGAAGACTACATAACGAGGAACTTAATGACCTGTACTCATCACCAAATATTATTCGAGTAATCAAAACGAGAAGAATAAGATGGGCGGGGCATGTAGCACGTATGGGGACAAGAGACGTGCATACAGGATTTTGGTGGGGAGACCTGAGGGAAGGCAACAACTTGGGAGACCCAGGCGTAGATGGGAGGATAATATTAATATGAATCTTCAAGAAGTGGGATGGGGGCATGGAGTAGATTGAGCTGGCTCAGGATAGGGACAGGTGGCAGGCTCTTGTGAATGCAGTAATGAACCTCCGGTTACCACAAAATGCGGGTAATTTCTTGACTAGCTGAGAAACTGTTAGCTTCTCAAGAAGGCCTCTGCTCCATGGAGTTAGTTAGTTAGTTAGTTAGCGTTAGTTAGTTAGTTAGTTAGTTAGTTAGTTAGTTAGTTAGTTAGTCAGTCAGTCAGTCAGTCGGTCAGTCAATATCTAAAAATTTGTTTTTTCTAATTTCGGTTTTGGTTTTTTTGGGGGCGCTGCAGCCCGGCAGCCCCCCTTGGGTGGGACCCTGCTGTACACACGTCTATTTTGCTGATATCTCAAGCCGATCTCCACCCCCCCCCCCCAAAACACTTAGCGCCGTCAGTAAGCCTACAACATAAAGCAAAGCGGAAACCGTGATATTTTCTTAAACATTTTCCCAACGTCCGTACTTCAGTCGTAACACGCAGTTGCGTGAAGCAGTGCAACACGTGAGGTTCTCACAGCGCTGTTGACGAACATCCAAGTCTTCTGGTACGTGACACCGTATGGCTTATAAATAATTACCGACGTTTCGGAGAAGCTTGCTGCCCCACACCGGGACTTAAATGATTACTCAGGCCCTGAAAACGGAGGCAAATTTTTCCACCGCAAAGTGAGTAACTATTTACGAATCGGCACGTTGTGTTGTAACAGAATATCTGAATCAAAACGAGCAATATTCGACTGGCTAAATACCTACGAACGGTGAATACAGAAATACTTTAAATGTACGTTAGAACACTCCACTAGGAAATGTACCCTCAAAGCAGGCCTGGACACACCTGCTGCTTCGCTCTGCTTTTAATTATCTCGAAATGGAAGGACTTACGAAAAATGTGTGTTGAGGGGGGGTGGGGGAATACGTGCTTTGTGCCTGCATACAAGGTTTGTTGAAAACATTTTCTCGTACGGATAAAGACACGAAAGTTACCCTCGAAATGTGCACAAATCAGATGGAGCTCATCACGTAAAATGTGCGTTATTTTTTATTCTACGCACAATTATGATGTATCTATAATACAAATAAAAACCCCCACTGTCAAGTTTCATGAAAATCCCTCTAGCGATTATGGAGATGTTACAAGCCAAGAAAATCTGATACGGTAATAGGGTCATGTTTACGCTTTTCGACTGCCAAAAAAATCAAACTTTTAATGGGTTTAGAAAGCAGGAAAATACGGAAAGCCACTACAAATGAATTACGCCCAAGCGAAATGATTTTAACTAGCTAGCTCAGACTTGCTCAACCTTTGTGCTGCGGACAGCTTCAGCAAAACTTTGTCTGCATGCGGGCAACATGACATTCATTAAGCACAGTGAAGAATGAACAAGCACATAAGTATGTACAGGGCCTGTGTATTAGTTTGTACATAATGTAGAATAAAAATATACTGACAACAATACAAGCAATGTATAAAATTACGATTCTAAAATGGGTTAGGGTGTCAGTAGTAAATGGATCACTCGGGGAGGCCGTGTTTGTTAGATGATGATGTATCAAGTAGTGAAGATGATTGGTGTATGGGGGTGTGTAGGGTGATTTCTCTGAGGAAGGCAGCAGGGAATGGAGTCGAAAGGTGGTGTGTGTAGAGGTGGGGTGTGATTGGGAGGAGGGTTGTGACGTAGTGTTGAGAGTGTGAGATGTGATGCCTTCTTCAGGGAGATCAGCCTCCATGCCCCCATACACAGAATGGTGGTAGAATGTGATACAGCATCATCTAACAAACACGACCTCCCCAAGTGACCAATTTACTACTGGTGTCGCTATTTTTATCACGTTTACAAAACTGAATTGGTAACGCCATGTATACATAAACATTTCGTAAATTTTCAAAATCGATTCGGCATTCTTTCTATGTCTTAGCATGTGAAGGGTTAAAAGATGTTTTCTCCTTTGAAATGTCTCCGCGGGCAACATGTTGCCCGCGAGCTACGTGTTGAGCGACCTTGTTCTAGCTGATTTGTTACTTTAAAATCGCTAGGACAGTCACCGAAACTGATGCTTCATGGCGTATGAAATGCGTGTAATGACTCCACGTGGAGGGTCGCATCATCTCCGTAGGTACGATTGTTTAGAACATCTGCACGTAGACATGACGGATGCGAGTTTTGGAACACGGAATGTGAGGAGCATGTATCTGTCGGGGTCACTTACGACAGTGGCCACGGAATTAGCTAAGTATAAATTAGATCTAGTGGGCGTACAGGTGAATAGGTGGGACACTGAAGGGACTGTAAGAGCCGGGGAGTAAGAATGAGAGGGGGGCATGTAGCACGTATGGGGGAAAAGAAAGGTGCATACAGGGTTTTGGTGGGGAGACCTGAGGGAAGGTGACCACTTGGGAGATCCAGGCGTAGATGGGAGGATAATATTAAAATGGTTCTTCAAGAAGTGGGATGGGGCATGGACTAGATTGAGCTGGCTCAGGATAGGGACAGGTGGCGGGCTCTTGTGAATGCGGTAATGAACCTCCGGGTTCCATAAAATGCGGGGAATTTCTTGACCAGCTGAGGAACTGTTAGCTTCTCAAGAAGGCATCTGCTCCATGGAGTTAGTCAGTCAGTCAGTTAGTTAGTTAGTTAGTTAGTTAGTTAGTTTGTTTGTTTGTTTGTTTGTTTGTACGTAAAAAATGAATAGCCACATTTCCAACTCGCTAATATTTACAACAGTAAACGAAGCAAATAATAATGGTTATATTACCACATTCTGCCACTTACATGTATGCTTTAAATAAAAATAACAGGTTTAACAAAGACTGAACATAAAAAGTTTGGACGCCATATATGTACATTACACTGAAGTTTTCTTCCTAAAATATTTCTTTACATATACCACAGAGAAAATATTTGCATCTGAGCACAGAAACGTGGACTGTACGTGTGTCTGTTATTTTTTATTAATGCTTCAATGAATACATTTATTCTGATTTGAAACATACAATTTTACACTATTCAGAATGTCTTTTGTTACGGAAGGAAAGACAAGCTTTGCGAGTACGCCAGGAAATAACATGTGCATCTCTTTACAGTTACACAAATTCAGTTTCTTTTATTCAGACTGTGCACACACACACACACACACACACACATAACGCAAGGTTAATAACGTATTTCTGGTTTTCTGAGAAAAAAGTCACTTCTGCCCACAGACACTTTTTTGCAGAAAGAGAGGTCTATAATTTCATGTTACAGCTACAAATCCACACAAATCACGTCTGTGTATGTCACTACACCCGCACTGACACAGCAGCACTGCGCGCACAGTGTCAGCATTCACTGTGAAAACCACCAATAGTCTCCAATAAATAAAATGTAATTATTAACTTTTAAAGCCTAGCGGTAACTTTACGTACCACCAAGTTTAGCATTAAAAAATTCTACGTGGTGCCCACATTGCGTTTATGTGTTTTGTACGGATCTCAGAACAAACAGCAACTTTTGCCTTATAAAACATTAAGAGACTGGTTTTTATAACCGAAGTGGAGAGTGTTTACAGCGCGGTACGCACTGAGTCTTTATATAAAACAGATACGCCTCATCTTTAAAGCGTTAACACCTGATTTAAATCCGACAACCTAAATCCACGAAGCACAATGCGTAGAGGAAGATGCTAATATTCGCGTAACTGCTGAACAAATTCATCATCTTTTAGGGAACCAAGAGGTGCATGACCGTTCACAACAGCTCCTTACTAAACCTTACATTCAGCCAGTTCAATTCATGCACTCGCTGCCACGCCGTTCCTGTCAGATCCACCTAATATCAAGCCATCTAGCCACCGACACTACCTTCCTCTGTCATCCCTTAGTACTAGCATGTGTTTCAACTCTTCACCTAACCAATGCGTTCTACAGGTCCAACACATTTCATCTGTCATTATTGTGTCACTCTAATTATGTCTGGCAAAGGATAACATAAATTTAAGGAACACGTTAGCTACAGTCATGTAATTTTCTCCAGTTTCTTGTCTCTTACTCCTCTTAAATCCAAATACTCTACAGCTGTCAAACATTCAATTCCTCAAAACTCTTGAAACCTAAAATTAACCCTTTAAAGACGGAACGTATCTGTTTTATATAAGGACTCAGTGCGTACCGCGCTGTAAACACTCTCCACTTCGGTTATAAAAACCAGTCTCTTAATGTTTTACAAGGCAAAAGTTGCTGTTTGTTCTGAGATCCGTACAAAACACATAAACGCAATGTGGGCACCACGTAGAATTTTTTAATGTTAAACCTGGTGGTATATAAAGTTACCGCTAGGCTTTAAAAGGTTAATGTGAATAATATTTTCAAGTTCAATATATACCTCACAGAAAACACAGCGTCTCCGTTACATGAATAAACCGGTTAAATCTCTCTAGTGAAACAAAGAACCCCGTTTTAGAATTACATGAAACACACACGTTCTTCGTGAAATTGGTTATATCAAATGCAAAACAGACACGAATTAAAAATAATGTATTTCAGAAAATACTTCGTATCGCAACAAAACCTGCTAAGCCGCACTCTCACCTCGTGATTGGGTTGTGTCAGGCCGCGTTGCACGCAACAACTATCGTTACAAAGGTTGCATAAGCACGAGGATGACTTATACTTAGGCTCCACGAAGTCACACGTCACAGACAGGGATTCGTGCCTAAAATAACAGGTGTAACAATGTAAGATTTTAGAGGACAGAGTGTAAACATACCCTATATCAATATATATGCCAATCATATTAAAACTGCTGACGTCATATATAAAACTCCCCTAGGCTGCAGAATTTTGAATGTAGAGTGTAGAGATATTTTGTTTTTGTGATAAAGACAACTCACCTCTTTGACAAAATTTTGGGCCAATTACGTTACATGATTTAAAAACACAGATAAATAAAATGGTTATTTAACCTTTTGAAGCCTAGAGGTAACTTTACATAGACCACGTTTAACATTAAAAAATTCTACGTGGTGCCCACACTGCGTTTATGTATTTTCTACGGATCTCAGAACAAACAGCAACTTTTGCCTTATAAAACATTAAGAGACTGGTTTTTATAACCGAAGTGGGGAGTGTTTACAGCGCGGTACGCACTGAGTCCTTATATAACACAGATACGCTTCGTATTTAAAGGGTTAAAATACTGTACAACTTCTGAAATAAAGGAATGTATTGAAACGACCCCTCCCCAGCATGACTGCTCTAAAACCTTCAGTAAGATGTCTATTATCTAATTCTTTCATGTATATTATCGACAAATCCCAACCAACGAACACAAAAGGCCGTTCTGAATGGATCCGCTGTAACATGTTACTGAAATGTATACTTTGAAACTTACGTTACCATTGGACTGTTCGATTATGTATAAAACTGTTCACAGCTACACGCACTTTGTTTTTCAGAAAACAATCACAGAAAACTCGTGACTACGCGCGCAGTGTTTTGAGACACGAAACAAAACATGTTTTTGTATTTGTTCAAAGAGAAATCAAATTTAACGAGAATTCATCTTCTCTCATTTGTCTTTAATAGCTTCTATAGAGATACAGGAAGCAGAAAATGACTGACTACAGAAAATATCCAATGCAGTTGCCTCCAACAGACAATAAGAAATGCGTTAAAAGACTTTTATGGGAATATGAATAGACACCTGTTTACTGTCAGAGGACTGCAAAATGTACTTTGAAAGTCAGCGTGACCTAGGAACCGGGTCACCACGGCAACGTGTGTATTCTGGTGGCAAAAAAAAAGGAGACAGCATCAGTGTATGGAAAACAGGTGCGGACAACCGACAAGCGGTAATCCTCCAACGTCTCCAGCGTGGGTGTTACGCGAGAGGCTAACACCTCCTCATCTTAAAAAATCAGTATTTTGTAAAATGTTATACAGAATCTGAAAATTGGATGGACGTGACATGTGGCATGCATGGGACCGAAGAGAAATGCACGCAGAGTTTTGATGTGGAAAACTGAAGCAAATCAGACTGTCTGGAGGAGTAAAGTCTAGGTGATAGGGTGGCATCTTAAAGGCATCTCAGAGGAAACGAATGGGAGGTTTTGGACTGGCAGCACCTGACCGAGGATATTGTCCAGAACCGAGTTCTGTGAACACGGAAATTAAATTCGAGTCCCACAAAATGCTAAGAATTTTTGAGCTGCTGAAAAACTGTCAGCTTTCCAAGGGCCCTGCTCGATAAACCGATTAATTTCTATTTAACCCTTTAAACACGAAGCGTATCTGTTTTATATAAGGACTCAGTGCGTACCGCCCTGTGAACACTCTCCACTTCGGTTATAAAAACCAGTCTCTTAATGTTTTATAAGGCAAAAGTTGCTGTTTGTTCTGAGATCCGTACAAAACACATAAACGCAATGTGGGCACCACGTAGAATTTTTTAATGTTAAACCTGGTGGTATGTAAAGTTACCGCTAGGTTTTAAAAGGCTAAAAAGTTTTCTTTTTTAGAGAAACGGTACGTGTTTAGTGTGAGGAAGAGGAGAAACACACTGCCGAGAGCCGGGTTCAACTCCAGGCCACTCCACGTGACATTTGTGGTGCGGAACAGTGGCACTGTGGCACTGTGGCAGGTTCATCACCGAGTACTTATATATTCCCTGCCAGCATCATTCCACCCATGCTTCATGCTCATTTATTCATCCACCCCCAAATACTCCGTAATGAAATTCCAGTTTAAAATACTTTGATACACGTATCAAAGGCATAAACAATATACAAATATATTCTGTGAAAAAAATGCGGACATTTCAATGTCAAAGCGGGCTCTGCAAATATTGAACACTGTAGTTTAAAGTGCTGGAAATACAACAACATGTTTGAGACAAAGAAACACCATTCGTCGTGACATCATTTCAGCAGCGCTACGTGCAAATGAATAAATTACACCGTAGTATGACACGAGCAGTGAGATACAAAAATGATTCATATTGTCACTGCTAAGTGCCACTCCGTTCCGTACTTCAGACAGAGCAAGGCAATACACAGCACTCATATATATTCCTTTACCACTTGTCCGTTGTCAACGATATTGTGTAACGTCAGTCAGAAGCTTTTTGTCAAATTTCTATGGCAGGCACCCAGACACCAGAAACACACTTCTTTCTGGATACAAGACACTCTTTTCAGCCCCCTTCATGTTTATAGATCCACAGCTAAATTTTATTCCCTGTTCCATATGTATTAAATCATTGATATATATATATATATATATATATATATATATATATCTTGTTACAGTAACACGAACCGAGACATAATAACCGGACCTCGAGACACAGACATAAAGAGACTGAATAATAAATTTACAAGTGTAAGAAGGGAAGGTGCGCAGTGAAAAAGACTCTTAACCCTTTAAAGACGAAGCGTATCTGTTTTATATAAGGACTCAGTGCGTACCGCGCAGTAAACACTCTCCACTTCGGTTATAAAAACCAGTCTCTTAATATTTTATAAGGCAAAAGTTGCTGTTTGTTCTGAGATCCGTACAAAACACATAAACGCAATGTGGGCACCACGTAGAATTTTTTAATGTTAAACCTGGTGGTACGTAACGTTACCGCTAGGCTTTAAAAGGTTAAGGAACACAGAATTCAAACGGTATTTAAGTTTACGGATGTAAATTACCCTGAAATTAGAAGTAGCGGCTTCCTCAGAAACCTTGGCACCTATCGACAAAATTACTCCGAGTCAAAATGGAAGACTGAAATGAAATATTACATCTTATTTAAGATTTAAATTCTTCAAAGTCAGGAATAAAAAACGATGTCGTTCAGAAGATTTAATAACTGGATATTCTGGAAGACCCTCAGGCAATCAAATTGTGTCGAAACCTCCACATAAGCCTTTCAGCTCCACAGTCCTGTATCCCTTTCACATCTCCATTCATGCTATATGTCCCGTCGATCTCCGTGTAATCCTCAATAAAATAAAGCATAAAACTTAAACAAGTCACTACATAATTCCCCTGCGTCCAAACGCCTCATTCAAGAACTTTCTTCTCTGAGTCCCTGTATCTATACGCCCCTCGCAAACAGAACATTACATTCTCAGCCACTGTGCTATGCTAGCTGTACATGTTCTACCAGTCTGTTCCTTTGCCGCACCTGAAAACGGAAGCAGAGTCGGCTTCCGAAACGTGTTTTAATTAGAAGTCGACAATGGACGAAGACCAAAAGGGAGATGGTGTGACAATGCACAACACAAGAGTCAAAGCTCAATAAAACTGAATCAGAGTCAGAGTTACGAATATTTTGATATTCAAAGTATAACTTCTGTGGAAGGGGAAGATAAAAACGACTGCATTCCATAATAACTTAAAAACGATAATTCAACTTTGCCGTATTTGGAAAGGGTTAATTAACTGTCCCTAAATGTCCACTCTACACGTAACTGAGTTGGTTATTTCGAAATGGGGAACTGTCCAAAGACAGAACCGTGGATGTTCTTCAAATTAACCGTTTCATTCCTCTTAACCTGTTAAAGGCGCCGCTTGGAAGACCAAGAAGGAGATGGGGTAATATAATTAAGATGGGCCTCGGGGAAATACGTTTTAAAGATGGAGGAAACAGGTGTGACTAATACGGCAAACTCCGGTAGGTGAATTAGCGGTGTTGAATCTTCGACTTTTACTGCTAGACTTACTTTATGTTCCAACGCAGTACTAACAAATAAGCTTAGCATGATACTGTACGTGCTACCGCTCGCGAACAGCAGTGAGTTGAGGCGCGAAGCCAACAGAGCAGTGACAGTGGTTTGGGCCTTTCACTTGACGCAGCTGCAATCACTTGAAGCGGAGGTATCAAGACGAGATACGTCTAAAGCCGAGAGTCCGCTTTATTAACCTTTTAAAGCCTAGCGGTAACTTTACATACGACCAGGTTTAACATTAAAAAATTCTACGTGGTGCCCACATTGCGTTTATGTGTTTTGTACGGATCTCAGAACAAACAGCAACTTTTGCCTTATAAAACATTAAGAGACTGGTTTTTATAACCGAAGTGGAGAGTGTTTACAGCGCGGTAGGCACTGAGTCCTTATACAAAACAGATACGCTTCGTCTTTGAAGGGTTAAGAGCCATATTCCAGCATGACAAATACTCATTCAGTCGATTGTATCAACTGCTGTACCGTGAATGTATGGATAAGTACGCACTAACATTTTCAGTTTAGATTACTGTCTGTGTACAACAAGAATGACTTATCGGACTTCTTCACCCTGAAGATGACGGTTACTAAGGTACTTTAAAACGTTGGTAACACCAGTCCTACTGCCTTAGCCCCCAGGAAAACTGAATCTTCAGCAGCGTCGTTGTGAGGAACTCAGATTTCAAAACTCAGTCTTCTGGAATGTGACGCCGTATGGTCTGGTAGATGGCACTAACGTTTCCGGTGAACCTACTCCCTTCATATTTACAATACAAGAGTGGGCCGGGGCAGGGGGGGGTGCACGGGTGACAGACGGAAGACCAAAGGGTCTGAGTTGACCAGTGATAGACAGTTCTGCCTAACCCTTTGAATTTAGATCCACCTGAATTGCATTTAAAGACCCAGCCCGTACCGCGCAGTAAACACACTCGGTCTCGGTTATAAAAACTAGTGAGTTAATATTGCAAAGGAAAATAATCGCTGTTTGTTCTGAGATCCACACAAAACACATAAACACTGTGTGGGCAGAAGGTGGCATTTAAAGACCGAGTCCGTACCGCGCAGTAAACACACTCCGTCTCGGTTATAATAACCAATCAGTTAATGCTGTATAGGGAAATAATCGCTGTTTGTTCTGAGATCCACACAAAACACATAAACACACTGTGTGGGCAGAACGTGGCATTTAAAGATCCAGTCCGTACCGCGCAGTAAACACACTCCGTGTCGGTTATAAAAACCAGTCAGTTAATGCTGTATAGGGAAATAATCGCTGTTTGTTCTGAGATCCACACAAAACACATAAACACACTGTGTGGGCAGAACGTGGCATTTGTGAACGTCACACCGTGTGGTAAATAAAGAAACCGCCGGGCTTGAAACAGCTAAAAGGATTCCTTGTAAGACTAGAGAAAAAGGGAATAAGTGAAAACGCAATAAGTGAAGGAAAGTAAGTCGAAAGAACAGATTGTAACAAACCAATAATAGTAGAATAAAGTAGTTAGAAATAACGGTAAGTACAACTATAAGAAACAGGTTTGCGGGAATTAAATGGCAGAAAGGGAGGGGATTTTACCGACTCGGCAGTTCAGGTTTGCTTCTTCGGTTTCCCCGCTTTGGCCGTCAACCCCATAAACGTCTTTTCAACGACCAATAATAATTACTGACTCCTCACAGCTCCTTCCCTCCTTCCTTCCTTCCTTCCTTCCTTCCTTCCTTCCTTCCTTCCTTCCTTCCTTCCTTCCTTCCTTCCTTCCTTCCCTCGTTAGTTCCTTCCTTCCCTTATCCCACATTATTTCCCCACATCGGGTAACTTCCACGAACCCTCCTCTGCAACCTCCTCCTTCATTCTCCACCTTACAACAGTCGCTTCACCACACTTCCTTCCCTTCCGTTATCGCTTCGTAATTTGCCATCCTTCCCTTTTCTCTCACTGTTTTTCATGCATTTATTTTTTATCCTATCGCATTCCTCGCCCTATCTCCCTATATCCATACAACAGCATACGACAGCTTGGCAGAAGAAACTCTGTGTTTTCCATTGTAACGCGCATCAACCACGACTGCAGATTCACTGCCTTTCTTGATTTAAACTCCGCGACCGTTACACCACATGCAATGTACAAGTCGTGATCTTCGATGCAGATTTTCTCCCTGTATTGTGATTGCGTCTCTACCCGATATGGAGGCGATAAAGCAGTTTAACAGTATTTAAATTCCGCGATATGGCTACGTGGCGTGGCGCTGCTGGACTTCTACACTGCCTAAAATCTTCGCTTGAAGAACAGCAGATTCCGTTACGTGTACCTCTGCGTAGTCTCCCATTTCACATTAGTTTTGATTACCTTCACAGTTAGGTACACCAAGACAACAAACTTCCTAGTTTTACAAGAGAATATTAAGTTTAAAAATAGTATAAAAAGTTGTTTTCTACAGTTTAGCTCTCTACTTCATCCTTCTTTCTTTCATCCTACCCTCCGGCCCTTAAATATTCATGTCTCGCTTTTCACATCTTCCCATTCTTTGTCATGAAGGACTCAGTTTCCTAATTCTGTACCGGGATTGTTAAGGAAACAGGTCTGAGTACGAAATCAGATATCCTGAGAACGTATTATGTGATTTTTTAAATATATTTTATAATTTTGATGTTCGACATCCCCGTTGGCGTATGTTAACAATTATATTTTATTTTAACTTGCTGTAAAAGTGAAGGCCTTCCCTTCCCTGACAAGTACAGTTCTGATATCAATGATTGAAGCAGAACCTGATGATCATCTGATATAGACCGAAACCAGTCGTTCTAACCTCATAAGGTAATAAAGTGAGGCACAATATATTTGCTGGCCGTTGGCTGTTTCTTATACTGTAGTTATATATTTTACATTTTGACTGTTTTAATTTTTTTAACATCCCTAAAGCATCCACACGTTGTTGTAATCCACTGTGTAACAGTTCATTACATGGAAAATTACCAGCAGTTCTTTTACGTGCACAGTGAGACCAAATATTATTGTTTTATGCAACGTCTGATGTGCTGAAGATGGACCAGTAAGGTCCGAAACATGCAGGAGCGTAGCGTGTTCTTTCAATATATTACCGTGCCTTTGTGACAATTTAAGTGCGTTTGTTGCCAGATATTACAAAATCGAATTATAACTGCACGGAATGGAAAATACAAAATATAAAATTTGTTACGTGAACCTATGCACCAACTTCATTGGTTAATTTGTAGTTTTTACTGCGGCAGTTTTCAATTGCCGTCTTTAAACAAAACATTTTAAGAACAAGACGTTTCGGGCACAGAGCTAGCTGTACTTAGAATTATATATTTTAATCAGAAAACGGGCTAAGCACAAGAAAATGCCACAGTTATGGTAAGAGCAACAGTTGCGATCGAGCTACATTCCCAGCCCCTATCATTTCCTAACCCTTAACCTTTTAAAGCCTAGCGGTAACTTTACGTCCCGCCAGGTTTAACATTAAAAAATTCTACGTGGTGCCCACATTGCGTTTATGTGTTTTGTACGGATCTCAGAACAAACAGCAACTTTTGCCTTATAAAACATCAAGAGATTGGTTGTTATAACCGAAGTGGAGAGTGTTTACAGCGCGGTACGCACTGAGTCCTTATATAAATCAGATACGCTTCGTCTTTAAAGGGTTAATTTAATTTAACCTTTTAAAGCCTAGCGGTAACTTTACGTACCGCCAGGTTTAACATTAAAAAATGCTACGCGGTGCCCACATTGCGTTTATGTGTTTTGTACGGATCTCAGAACAAACAGCAACTTTTGCCTTATAAAACATTAAGAGATTGGTTTTTATAACCGAAGTGGAGAGTGTTTACAGCGCGGTACGCACTGAGTCCTTATATAAATCAGATACGCTTCGTCTTTAAAGGGTTAATATAGCTTGACTGTAACCTTGCAAAAGCCACCTACAAATAAGCATCCCTTGGCATAAGTGACAGTTCGTAAACAAACAGCCACATCACCAGGGTGTTCAGTTAATACACAGCGGCCGCACCTACCCTAATTCCGGAGGCAATGTCAACATTTGTACCGTCTTGTTCCTCCCAGTCCACATACTCCGTTTATACACCAGCACATCAGAAGTGAAAACGGACCATTAGTCTAATGAGCCACGTAATCGTTGGTTTAATCAAAATAAATAAAGATAGTTATTTTAGTTGAGGTGGGGCTATTGTCAATAGTAAATGCAACCGTCATAACTGGAAGCTGAATGGAAGCATTCCGACAAAACATAAACCCTTATCATAATCTCAGACATTGCCTTTGGACGTTATCACTTCGACAGGCAGTGGAATTGTGTCGGGCAGTCAAACATGCCGAGATGGGGAAATGTCCAGCTTTCGGAAGATGTCACTATGTTCTCCATCAGGGACTGGAGTCTCTAACGAGGGAAAGTGTCACAGTTCACGAAACGTCGATAGGCTACCCCAACTAGAGCGTGCTTACTGCCCGAGAGAAATTAAGTACATTTAACACAGTAATAGCTTACGATATCAAATTTTCTGTGACTTAAAATCAAATTCTGAAAAAAAACATTTTATTTCTGTGACTGGTCCTGTTTTTTGGAATTGAGAGTTCTGAAAAAGGAACACCTCGTCCTGAAGACTTAGTCCGTGTCTTGAAACTTAAGTGTTGAAAATTTTCTTGCTTTCCGGGAATTACAATATTTGTGTGTGTTTGTTTCTTTGTTTGTTTGTAGTCTTTCCCTCTTCTACCTACTCACAGTAGGTGTCGAGTTTATTTTTACTTGATCACACTCAGACACACACCACAGTTGGTAGGACTCCTCTGGACGAGGGATCGGCCCGTCGCAGAGACCTCTACCTGACAACACAAACACTGTACAACACAAACATCCATGCCCCCGGTGGGATTCGAACCCACGATCCCAGCAAGCGCTCGGCCGCAAACCTACGCCTTAGACCGCGCGGCAACTGGGATCGGCGACTTATAATTCTTGGGATTCAGATTTCTAAAAATTACTTCATTTTAATTACTGGTTAAAGCAATTTTTTCTTCGTCATCAAATAAATTTACACCCGTATATTCTTAACTTATTAAAACTTTAATGCTCCATAGAGTATCCCTGTGTTTAACCTGGCATAACGTCAGAAAAATGTATGGGGAAGTTGTGGTACAGCTCCACAGATTCTTAACCTTGCCACTATATGTCTGTGAGTGTTCACCGTTAGGGTACGGCCTCTTTTAACTCTATAAAGGAGCTGCCGTATGTACCGAAGAAGAGGTTGGGTGACGTCCACAGCTGGTAAAATGTTACGGAAAAAACAAATATAATTCCACTGCCCGGAATCGAGTACCGATTCTACAGTCGTCCAAATCATAGCCTAGTTACTACACCGAATGAACTATCCCGAGCTCTACAAAACTAATCGCAAATTTTGAAAATTATTCAACGTCTTGTAGGATCCTGTGAAGCACATTTTTTTTCCGCCATTTATATGTAATCTGAGGAAGTCGCATTTTATTGGTGGATATCTCCATTATAACCTCACTACTGGAAAATCTCCTGGACCCTAGCTTTGTCCTGCATTTTCCCAGTACCCCCCCCCCCCCGCCCCACAACCCGTTCCCTTAGCCACGTCGCAACCTGACACGCCGACCAATCTCCTCACGTCCCTACTGCAGAAGTTCCACTAGCCGATACGAAGGCCTCCCTGAGATTTCCCATATAAAGGACTCAGCGAAACGTAAACACCAAGCTATAATCAAACGCTTACTTGAAAGTCAATCGAAATATTCGATTTTTGCCTTCTCCCCGTACAAACGTCGAAACAGATGGTCTTAGGAAAATTACGAAATTCCCTTTCAAGTTTTCCTTCTTCACTCCATTTCATTCTTTAAGAATAACACGCAACCGTCTGGGCAAAAGCTTCTTACGTACACATTAGGCATGCGATAACACAAGACTATATTAGAAATTTTCTTCAGAACTGTCTGAAATGGAAATAAGGAAAGAGATTTTCACTTCTAAAGGAATTTCAGTCACATTGGGATGAAAACAAAAGCGACCTGGAAATCGTTCCGTGTTCCTTTGGCACAGACGAAAAACCATCAAAAAGGGAAAAGAAAATGTAGTTCACACATAACCTTTTTCACATGGCTGTTTGGTACTTGAGTGGTTAACACACTCATGAGATTTCAGGTTCCGACGGTGGTGTCAGGATTATGATACCCTTGGCTTATGACGTCGTATGGTTTGGTATGTCTGAATAAGTTACGCTCTCCTGCCCTGAAGGTAGCACTAAGCTCCACCGAAAGGTTATTATCTGCCTATCTAAAGCGGATTATTTTATGGCGCCACAGCCCCCAGTGGGCCACGGCCTCCTCATTATCGAAGCTCCACGACCACACTCAGACACAACACATTCGGTAGGACTCCTCTGGACGAGCGATCAGACCCCTACCTGACGCACACAACACTCATAACAGAGAGACGCCCTTGCCGCCGTGAGATTCGAACCCGCAATCCCAGCAGGCCACAGGCCCACGTCTTCGACTGCGCGGCGACTGGAATCGGCCTAAAGCAGAGTTACATCGATTAACCCTTTAAAGACGAGGTGCATCTGTTTTATATAAGGACTCAATGCGTACCGCGCTGTAAACACTCTCCACTTCGGTTATAAAACCAGTCTCTTAATGTTTTATAAGGCAAAAGTTGCTGTTTGTTCTGAGATCCGTACAAAACACATAAACGCAATGTGGGCACCACGTAGAATTTTTTACTGTTAAACCTGGTGGTACGTAAAGTTACCGCTAGGCTTTAAACCGTTAATATCGTCATGCCGGGCAACATTCTCTTTATATTTTCGGAATTTCCAGAGACGGATCCTAGACCGAGGTGCCTGATGTCCTCTATCAGGATGTGATGACTTACTGGAGGTACAGATCTTGCTATAACCGTCAGCTAAGTCAGTTACAGTACTGGTTACTGGTGCACAAGAGGTTCATTGCAGAATTGTGATAAATTACGTGCAAAAAACATTCAGTATTACTTCGCTTCAGACCTCCGTCCACAATTTCGTGTTCCGAACGGCACACACTTTCAAAAACCCGACAAAAGTCGGCCCTGAAATGAAGAAGTTAGAAAGACACCCACTCCTACCTCTTCACCTGAGGACTGAAACAAACACACTCTGTGAAACACTGTGTTATAGACTAATGAACACCAACCAACGCACAAAATTGGAACAGTTTATGTTAAAATTGCACGAAACCGTACACGTGTTTCGACATAAATGTCATCTTTAGGCGTTATCTCTGGTGCATAAATTCAGTTAAAAAATCCACAGGTTAAAACCGCACACTAAAGGTATATATAGTTGAGGCTGGTTTCAGCGGCATCTAATTGCTGCGTTCTTTGTGTTACAGCTTTCGCGATTATTTCCGTCAACCTTTTAAAGCCTAGCGGTAACTTTACGTACCACCAGGTTTAACATTAAAAAATTCTACGTGGTGCCCACATTGCGTTTATGTGTTTTGTACGGGTCTCAGAACAAACAGCAACTTTTGCCTTATAAAACATTAAGAGATTGGTTTTTATAACCGAAGTGGAGAGTGTTTACAGCGCGGTACGAACTGAGTCCTTATATAAAACAGATACGCTTCGTCTTTAAAGGGTTAATCTTGATTCGTATCGTGACAAGTTCAACCTTACATATTTCTTTAAACCATGTGGATGGTTTGGTTTTGTGCAGTTTTACCTTTGTGTTCCTGTAAGTTTAGATGAGTTTTGTTTGTTAGACATTTGCAAACTTCATATTATTCACACCGTGCATTTTGTCTTAGGCTAAACAATACCGACCAGTGCCCTTTGTTATGTTTGGTACACTTGGGGGTCGTCGATCCCAGTGGCCGCGCGGTCTAAGGCTTAGGTCTGCGATCGAGCGCTTGCTGGGATCGTGGGTTCGAATCCCACCGGGGGCATGGATGTTTGTCTTGTACAGTGTTTGTGTTTTCAGGTAGAGGTCTCTGCGACGGGCCGATCCCTCGTCCAGAGGAGTCCTACCGACTGTGGTGTGTGTCTGAGTGTGATCAAGTGAAAATAAACAATCTCTACACCTACTGTGAGTAGGTAGAAGAGGGCAGGACTACGATACTAGGAGGCGAATAAAACACAGAAGCGGAAAAATCCTCTTTCCTAATTACTATTCCAAGAAATTTTCAGAAACGAAAAAATTCATAAAATGTCTCACAATTCCTACAAGGAGTCATACTTCCCGTGAGACATCCGTCGTGCATCGACGTGTCAGACACTGAAACAAGACATGCCGGTTAGTGTGCCTCCTTACGTTACGTCGGCTAAGTTCCGCCCTGAACGAACCCACTGTCGTCCTCGCTTATCGTCCAGATGTCTCGAACAATGGCCATTGCATTGGCATGCACAACGGGCAGACCGGTCTTTGCATATTCAGGACCGACATAACTACTTTTACAGCGAACAGACAATCCAAAACTCGCCGTCTGCGTCAACACGAACGGAAATCGTTTTCATAATTAACTCCATCGATGGTGTGCGTCCGTCCGTCAGCTACGGATACACTCTGCATTTAACGAAAATGGCTTCAAACTTTTTCATTCCGAATGCTACCATGAAGGCAGAAAGTAAAGTTTCAGCCGCCATTAATTACCACGCCATAAATGCATATGGAGGAAGTGAAGGTATGGGTGCAGGCATTCCCAGCCTTGGAATTCCCTGGAGAATCGTGGGTGGTCTGCACAGGCTGTCACAATATTGGGACGAGTGCTGACACGTTTACTTTAAATGTAGTCCTTCTTGTGTATTTTAGTTTAAGTCATGGATACAGGCATTTGTAAAGTTAAAAACAGGTTACGTATTTAAACGAAATAAAGGCATAAAAAAGTAACAAAAAATTTCACCCTACAACAGACCACGAAGGGCCAGAGAGGGAGTACAGGTACAGATCTACTTTTTCTTTAACTTCGGCGCTAGAAGGGGTTGGGTGGTCAACGTCACGCCCCGGCCGCTTTACCCCTGGGAAAACGACCCGGTACCCATTTTACAGAAGGCTCGGTGGGCCCCAGTGCTGTCCTGAATGGGTATGGAAAATCTTGCCTCCCCCCCCA
>BLKM01000115.1:53226-143040 GCA_013340265.1 Coptotermes formosanus
CGGTGTGGGGGGGGCCCCCGGGGGGCCCTTTAGGGTTTTGGTAAATTTTCCCCCCCCCCCCCCCCCCCCCGAATTCGATCAGCTGACCGTCCAGCACGTAGCCAGTCGCTATACCGGCTGAGTTATAGCGCCCCACGTTAAAGATACGAACGTGTTGTGAAACGTATGCTAATATTTTTAAGGCAGCCCCCTTAAATCCTTTCGCAAACAACAGAATACTCTATAAAGGCTGACCTATTACAGTAAACACTGTGTGACCCTAATCACCCAGCTCCTAGACGAATGAATATACAGAAGTTCTGTGCTTTTCCACAAAGTGTACTTTGCGTTTAGAGCGACTCACGTATCAAGTAGCGATAATATGCCTGCACAGAATTAATTGACGGGTTTCTTTAATGCGTACGCAGTGTGTTTACTGTGTGGTACGAAATGAATTTTGTATCACTTGAAACAGCTTCGTGCCTCCACGGATTATAATGGAGTGGTTTTGGTAACAACTTTAATGAGAAGCACCGCAGGGCAACACTCAAACGCGGAATTATGAATGCACGTATTTAACTTTCACCAAACGTCCTTATTGTGCTAATGACCTTTAAGGGAATATCCAGCGTTTCTCGAAGGAATTACATCTCATTTCTCTTTCACAATTTCGTTCAGCCACTTCTGTTTCAATTCCGTACGTGTTGCCACCTTTTTACACGCTCCATTCTGAGTGTTTTCATCTTCGAAACCAAGATTTTCGTCGAATAGTTAAGAATTCTACTTTATACATTAAGTGTTACGGGTTCAAATGCCAGTATCCGGTACACTAACAGGTTTCCCGTGGTTTAGTGCTGACCCTGCGGGCAAAAACACAGCTGGGTACTGCGTGGTTCTGAGAATATAGTTGACAAATTTAAATACGCGGGATCTGTAAAACTCAAACTTTTAGAGTGACGTGGATTACGTATTTATTTTTCATTGGCACAACAGCCCCCAGTGGGCCAGGGCTTCCTCATTATCGAGGCTTCACGATCACACTCAAGACACGCACCACAATCGGTAGGATTCCTCTGGACGAGTGATCAGCCCAACGCCGGGACCTCTATCTGACAAAATACAACAATCACAAGAGACAGACATCCATACCCCGATAGGACTCGAACCCGTAATCCCAGCAAGCGAGCGGACGCAGACCCACGCCTTAGACCTCGCGGCCACTGGGATCGGTGACGTTGATCATCCTCCTAGAACCCCTTCTACGACGTATCAGAGGATTTCCGTAAAACGTCACAGATGTACCTCTTCTAAAATTGAGAGACCCCGCAAGCTACCATCGCCTCGTTGCCGGAGGATTCACGGACCCTCATAACAGAGACTCCATGTCGCAGCAGCCATGTTTGTTGTCTGAACGCAAGTTAGAGAAGCCTTTGAACTTATTTCAAGGCGGGGAGTTTCTTGGCTACACTCCCACAGGAAATTGAGGGCACCGCGTATCTGAGTTAAACGTCGGCTGCTTTATCAATCACATATTTCACTTGCGAGTTCTGACGCACAGTGCAGCCGACAGGACTCTGGCACAGAGTGGAGCAGCGCCTCCGCTCACCCCCCTCTGCAAAAGCAATGTGTTTGTTATAATTCTCCCAACAAACTATAATTTTTCTCGACAAAACGTCAACACATTTAACGTTATGATATAAACAGAGTATGTTTTCCATGAGGTAGAAACTGTACGTCTATATTTAATGCAGAAGATCGTAACTGTCTTCATATATCAAAACTTTAACAATACAAATATTGTGTGGGGATGGTTTTATGGACTTTATCCATCGTCCGAAGAGTAAAATATTAAAAACATTAAAAAATTAAAGTCACAGCGTTTCGCAAGCTGGCTCTGCTTCCGTCCTCAGGTGAATGGAGGGGGAGAAGAGAAGGGCACCTAGCTCTGTCTAACGGGCCCAACAGATTAGGCGTTCTTCTCTTCTCCCCCTCCATTTACCTGAGGACGGAAGCAGAGCCAGCTTCCGAAACGTTGTGATTTTAATTTTTTAATATTTTTAATATTTTACTCTTCGGACGGTGGATAAAGTCCATAAACCCATCACCACACAACATTAAACACTGTCGTCAAAACCTTTTAGAATTTATCTAATACAAATACTGCCTTAATATGCAGTTGCCCCTGAGAAATTCATTCCACTAATTTGAATACAATAATGTAGTAATTTGTACGATATATTTAATTCGTGGGTTATTGTAACACTGACAATTTGTATTAAAAACAACTACCCCATTACAGGCCTGGACAGACCCTTAGGACTCTAGGAGTTTGAGGCTCCCAATTTCCAGAAAATCTGCACATGAAGGTGGTAAGGTTGTCAGCCATACGCACCGACTGCCTTTACCCTCCAGGAAATATTCCTGGTACTCATTTCTGTTAGAGGCTGAGTCGACCCCAGGGCCATAGTGCGACCGGAAGGATTATGTTAATGAAAAATTCCAATGGCAACATCAGGAATCGAAACCGAGGAGACAATTTGTAGCACGTCGTGCTTAATTTATGGGCGCTGTATATAGTTTAAGGGGTATACAGCTTGCTTATTTATATTTGTAGTAAAATTTCAGTCTGCAACACACAAACCAAAACACTTGCGCTATGAATGAAACTGGCTGAACATACAAATTTCCTCAGTTTAGAATACATACATTTCTAATAGACGATCCCAGTGGCCGCGCGGTCTAAGGCGTAAGTCTACGGTCGAGCGCTTGCTGGGATCGTGGGTTCGAATCCCACCGGGGGCATGGATATTTATTTTGTACAGTGTATGTGTTGTCAGGTAGAGGTCTCTGCGACGGGCCGACCCTCGTCCAGAGGAGTCCTACCAACTGTGGTGTGTTTGGGTGTGGTCAAATAAAAATAAACAAACTCGACACCTACTGTGAGTAGGTAGAAGAAGTACGGACTACGAAACGAAATATTTGTAATAAGAACAGCCCTCAAGCTAACGGGTAATTACTTCCGAAGAAGGCAAAAATCTTAAAAACACGTACGGAATTTCAAAGCAAAAATTTAACAGCACGAAAGTACGGGCAACGACAGAAGTTAAACTGACTGGTGCCGTGAAACAGCAGTAGCACTGATCAAATACCACAGGACTAAGACAGGCGCCCACCACTTGATTGAGTTTGATTAACGTCCGCGAAGACTACAGCGGAAGAGCGCTGGACATTCGCGGCGAAGCAGAAACACTTTGCAGAAAATCTGCTAACGGTCGATAGCTAGTAAAGATTGCACCTGGAGACTGCTGACTGCCCCACACGTGCTACTGCAGGACCTTGCGAAATGACGGACATTTACAGCCTGGCAGCCATAAATTCTACATTGAATGCTCTGGATTTAAACCGGAAGTCCCATATTTCATCCACTCCACAACCCTTTCCAGCTGTTACGCTTTCCCCTCTAGTGAACTCACATTCCTTTACAGTCGTCCAGTCTTTATTTTCATATGAGTGTTGACAGTGACCAATAACTATGTGACAGTTCTTTAGTAACAAGCGCTTTGGGCTGGCTGACATAAGCTTAAGGATTAGTCTCTTTATACACGGCAACTCACCGTGAAACAAACCCCCTTTTTTTATAGGGCAAGCACTTCGCTAGCTACGTCCATGGAGAAATATCCAATCATTCATGCCGCATGTACTCCGCCTTTTATGGAAACAGAACGTGTATCGCCATTTTCACAACCACAAACAAAAATTATTGAAAGGAACCTACAAACGCAGTGCTGAACCACCGCGGAGGCCGGGGTTCGATCCCGGGTCAGTCCATGTGGGATTTGTGGTGGGCAAAGTGGCACTGGGACAAGTTTTTCGCTGAGTACTTCGGTTTTCCCCTGTCAATTTCATTCCACCGGTGTTCCATTACTAGGAAAAAGGACACAAAATAATCACCATCTTCATCATAGGGTTGCACAAGAATCCTCATGGCTGCAGTGCGTCCGTAGCGTCTGCTGCGGGGCCCTTCACCACTAAAAAAAGACGCAGTGCTGAAAGTTCTTGGCATGGATAAGTACAAGTATACGCATGTAGGTACATGTCGGTTAAGTCATGTGCTAAAGAATTATAAGTTAACACTATTTTTGCTTCTTAAATCCAAATCGTTAGAAATGGAGGCTTTCTGCAAAAGAGCTAGTTTACTTGCAACCATAAAATGATACGCTGCTAGTAAAGGAATACAGACTTTAGACGAAAGAAGATTGCTCATCTCAAAACTAGACTCTGCTAGTAGAGAAGCAGTTCTGGCATCTATACTACTAGAGCCCGTTCCATTGACGTTCTGCAAATGAAATGGGAATATGGGCATCGAGGAATGTTAGGGTCTAGGGGGCGGTTGACCTGAAGAGGAAATGGGCTGAATTATCGGAGAGAATAGCGGTATACTGCCAACCGAGTCGCGTATCAGACTCCAAACGTCTACTATAAATTTAGTTTCTTGCCAGTTTGGGCGCTCGGTAACCACCCTTCTCTGGTCCCACTGACTTTTGTTTTATTCTTCCCTGCAGTGCACTCAAATATTGGTGGTGTAAAGAGAAATTGTTTTCCAACAGCGGCACATAAAACCTACATCATCCCGGCGTTCTCTATCGTGCTCAAAATATCTGGTGCTCTAATCAGACTTTGATTTACAATAAAGTTGTAACTTTGAAGACCAGAGTTAATGCAAATTATACGTAAAAATTTAGTGCCTATCTTGCTGTGTCCAGAGGATAAAACAAATCGGATAATGTTGTCTGGTAAAAAAATTCTCGTTATTCATTCTTGAAACAATGGAACATGCAAACAAATGGAAAATGTCATAGCAGAGTATATACGACAAGTGTGGGAACACAGTGATTGCCTGTACTAGGGACAACATGGCTTCAGAACAGGATACTCTTGCGAGAGTCAAATAATTACAGTCTGTCAGGACATATCAGACGCCTTACACGAAGGGGCCAGGTTAGACGCGATAATGGTAGATTTTTCTAAAGTTTTTGATTTAGTCCCTCATGATCGGCTGATCAAGAAAATTGCAGCCCCGGGCGTGGATTCAAGGGTAGTCGTATGGATTAGGGAGTTTCTGTTAGGTCACAGTCAGAGAGTTAGAGTAGAGGCAATTATCAGAGGAAGTTAGAGTGACGTCAGGCGTAACTCAAGGGAGTGTTCTGGGCCTATTTTTGTTCCTAGCTTACGTAAACGATAATTGGAGGAACACGGAATCAAAAGTTAGACTTTTCGCAGATGATTGTATAATACATAGGAAAATCTTAAACATAAATGTAGAAAAATTACAGGCAGATCTGGATAGATTAGGGGATTGGGCGGTAGAAAATGAAATGAAACTAAATCCGAATAAAAGTAAGGCTCTAAGCTTCACGAAAGCCCGGGTGAAGGATCCGCTAAATTATTCCATTAGGGACCAAAATATTCCTGAAGCTGGCTGTTGCAAGTGTTTGGGAATTATCATGCGAATTGATTTAAGCTGGGCTGATCAGGTAAACTGCACGGTGCAAAAAACCTGGAACGTACTACATTTCATAATGCATATTTTGAAAAAGGGAAATAAGAACACGAAAAGTTTAGCCTACACGCCACCAGTATGCCCGATTCTCGAATATGGGGCGGCGTGCTGGGACCCATACAGGGAATGTCAGATAAATGCTTTAGACCGCGTACAAAAGAACGCGACTAAATTTGCGCAACATAGCGGAGGCTTAGTCTGGAAACCTTTGGCGCAGCGTAGGAAGATAGCACGCATGTGTGCGTCCTTCAAAGCGTATACTGGTGAAGGGGCGTGGAGAGCTATAGGGGACAGGTTACAGGCACCGTGCTACCTGAGCAGGGTCGGCCGTTTCTGGAAAATTAGAGCCAGGAAACAAAGAACAGACGTCGGGAAATATTCCTTTGTAAATAGGACCACTGCTGGCTGGTACCAGCTACCTGAAGAGGTGCTGGGGACTTATCCCGGTAAACCGCGTATCTTCAGAAGGAGGGCTAGGAAAGCGATAACCAGTGAGGTGAAGTGAAGGCGCTAATAGTGAAGTGAAGTGAAGTGAAGTGAAGTGAATGGGAACTGAAGGCTGGAAAAGAGGGGTTAACTAGTTAAATGGCTAGGGAAGTGAGGTGTGGATAAGAGAAGCAAAGTAAAGTGAAGTGAAGTGTAGGTACGATAAGTGATGTAAAGTGAAGTGAAGTGAAGTGGAGTGAGGTTCTTTAGTGCAGGGAATGTGTACATCATAATTATTTCTAAACTATGTATTGAGATGGCAGTACTGTACAGCATTTGGTTTAGTTTAATTTTTTTAGACATCTTGACACACGGTTTATTTATCTGATCTGCATTGGTACCTTCCGTTTCCCCTGTTGTGTGTTCTATGTTGATTATTGTTCTATGTCATGGTACTACTCCGCGTTACTGTTTTCTTCTGTGCTACTGTACTGTTCACTGTTCTTGTATTGCGCTGTGTTCTCCTTGTTATGTACGTGTTGTTTCTGTTCTGACTGTACACTGTATGTGGACACTGCCTCCGGGTGTGAACTCAGTTGCAGTTAATAGTTATAATCGTTATCATTTTCATAAGTGAAGTGATGTGAAGTGAAGTGTTGTGCGCAAATAAGTGAAGTGACGTGAAGTGTTGTGTGCAAATAAGTGAAGTGACGTGAAGTGAAGTGTTGTGCGTAAATAAGTGAAGTGACGTGAAGTGTTGTGTGCAAATAAGTGAAGTGACGTGAAGTGAAGTGAAGTGTTGTGTGTAAATAAGTGAAGTGACGTGAAGTGCTGTGTGTAAATAAGTGAAGTGACGTGAAGTGAAGTGTTGTGTGTAAATAAGTGAAGTGACGTGAAGTGGAGTGTTGTGTGTAAATAAGTGAAGTGACGTGAAGTGGAGTGTTGTGTGTAAATAAGTGAAGTGACGTGAAGTGTTGTGTGTAAATAAGTGAAGTGACGTGAAGGGAAGTGTTGTGTGTAAATAAGTGACGTGAACTGAAGTGTTGTGTGTAAATAAGTGACGTGAACTGAAGTGTTGTGTGTAAATAAGTGAAGCGACGTGAAGTGAAGTGTTGTGTGTAAATAAGTGAAGTGACGTGAAGTGTTGTGTGTAAATAAGTGAAGTGACGTGAAGAGAAGTGTTGTGTGTAAATAAGTGACGTGAAGTGAACTGTTGTGTGCAAATAAGTGAAGTGATGTGAAGGTGTTCTCTAACGCGCGCGCGCGCGCGCGCGTGTGTGTGTGTGTGTGTGTATATATATACTTATTGTGTGGGAATATTACGTTGTGTACGGACATTGTAATTGTACGGGTATATTGTACTTGTGTAGGTATATCTGTATTAGTGTAGGCACATTGTATTGTGTGGGTCAAGTGCCAATACGTGTACTGCAATTTGTGCTGTTCCGTTTATGTATGTGTTATTGTATTGTGGTGTCTGTACTGGTGTAAGGCTGCTGCCACCGTGTGAAACACCAACTCCAGTAAGAAATAATAATAATAATAATAATAATAATAATAATAATAACAATAATAAGTAACAGAAAAAAGAATTTGTGGAAAGAAGCAGTGTTTATGATATAAAGAGTGGTGGTGTATAGAGAGTGGTGCAAAAATCGCTTTACACTAGAGGCAAAACATTAAACATCAAGTGCCAAGGGACTTTTGCGCCATCCTGTATACAGCAACCACTGTGCTTAGAGGAATATACGTACAAGTTGCGAAGCAATTACCAGCATTTAGTGTCACGCCTCAGACTTATGTATCTTACTTATGGGTCGTTTAACGACGTAGTCTCACACCTCACAGCGCCTGACGGAGGGATGAGCCTGAGGTGAGGAGGGAGGAATTAGTCGATACCTACTTTGAGGAACTGAGTACAACAACGAAAAAAATAGGTCAGTTACTTACAACGTAGCATGGACTGAGCTATCTGGGCTCCTCTTTTACAAATAATCACACCTTCAACAAACTGTGAGACAAAATGCTAAACCTTAGCTTGAACGACACGTGCATTATGTTCTCTCAACTTTAAAATGAAGCAAGTCCGTCGCTCGGTTGCAGTACTGTGTCCCTAATCAAGCACTCTCCACTAGCAAGACTGTTACAATTGGCCGGCTCCAAGTGTTAAATTAGACCCCTATTAGATCTCTGGAAGCAGTCACATGGCTTCAAGTGTTAACTGTCCGACATTATTACCTTCTCACAATTCAAGGGTAGTCTTCTTACTGTAAAATATACAGTTAGGAGCCGGGGCAGATCTGTCAGTACAGAGGCTAGACGACTCAATAAACGTTAAAGATATCGTGGTTTGATTCTCGGCAGACACGGTCCGTCTCACCTATTGCGCGCCTGGCTAAGATTTACGCCCATTTCAGGCTCCTATTAATGGACATCAGGAACACTTTCCCCCGGGCTACAGCGGTCAGACCGTGAATCCAATCACTCAATTCCGTCTAGCGCCTAAAATTAACAAAGCTTTAATTACATCTCACTGCCACACGCACATTCATTGTGTGAAACACTTCAGCTGTTTTTCATCTTTTAACAATAAAATAACGTAACACTGCTTAAATTATCGTAACGAATTTTAAAACACATACTGTGAAATTAGGGGAATGCTTGCTATCATTCGGTGCAGAATCTTTTGTCTTCCAGGTTGCTATCCAAAAACACAAAGAGTAGGGCACACAGAACTATAATTTTACCTGTTGTTTTGTATGGGTGTGAAACTTGGTCTCTCACACTGAGGGAGGAACAAAGACTGAGGGTGTTCGAGAATAGGGTGCTGAGGAGGATATTTGGGCCTAAGAGGGACGAGGCGACAAGGGAGTGGAGAAGACTACATAACGAGGAACTTAATGATCTGTACTCACCACCAAACACTATTGGGATAATGAAATCGAGGAGAATGAGATGGGCGGGACATGTAGCATGTATGGGGACAAGAGAGGTGCATACAGAATTTTGGTTGGAGACCTGGGGGAAGGCGACCATTTGGGAGACCCAGGCGTAGATGGGAGGATAATATTAAAATGGATCTTCAAGAAGTTGGATGGGGCATGGACTGGATTGAGCTGGCTCAGGATAGGGACAGGTGGCGGGCTGTTGTGAATGCGGTAATGAACCTCCGGGTTCCATAAAATGCGGGGAATTTCTTGACTAGTTGAAAAACTGTTAGCTTCTCAAGAAGGCCTCTGCTCCATGGAGTTAGTTAGTTAGTTAGTTAGTTAGTTAGTTAGTTAGTTAGTTAGTTAGTCAGTTAGTTAGTTGGTCGGTTGTTTGTTGGTCGGTTGGTCGGTTGGTCGGTCGGTCGGTTGGTCGGTCGGTCGGTTGGTCGGTCGGTCGGTTGGTCGGTCGGTCGGTTGGTCGGTCGGTCGGTTGGTCGGTCGGTCGGTTGGTCGGTCGGTCGGTTGGTTGGTTGGTCGGTTACTGTGAAATTCTATTTTACGAAATAAGCTTAATTCAAGCGGCAACGAAACAACTTCTTATGTAAAGTTAGCATAACGAAACCGTTAGCCTTGTAACGGGCGGTGGTAAACGCATATGCCACTGGTTTAAAGGTAAGGGGACTAGAATTTCAGGCCAGAAGTTTTAACTGACCTAAGTACAGTAAGCATCGCGAAAAGCCATTAACTAAATTAACCATGCAATTGACACATTTTTGTACTTTGTGACGTGTAATCTGCAGCTTTATACGCTATTCAGATCCGTTTATCCCCCCCAAATGTTAACAAAATTTAATCGTCTGACTGTTAATACTGAAACTTGGTTATTGGCCTGCAATACTCGACAGAAAATTCTCAACCCGTAGTTTCTATTGGTTCACTCAGTTACACAGACTGCAGATACGAACGTCACTTAATACATGTCTTGGTAAATTTATACCAGACTACACGGCTTCACATACTAGAAGCATTATTCTCCTTATCGTCATCAGAAACCCAAAGCTCACATAACTTCAGGCAGTGAAAACACAGAATCGCTATGGGTTGGTTGGAGAATTTGTGGTGAAGAAGCTGTCAAAACTTTACAGTACTGATATACATGAGGCCAGAGTTATTCATTTTGGGCTTATGACTGGGAATTGGCCGCTGCAAGTGGCCGCACGGTCTAAGGCGTAGGTCTGCGGCCGAGCGCTTGCTGGGATCGTGGGTTCGAATCCCGCCGGGGGCATGGATTTTTTTTGTCTCTTGTGAGTGTTTGTGTTGTCAGGTAGAGGTCTCTGCGACGGGCCGATCCCTCGTCCAGGGGAGTCCTACCGACTTTGGTGTGTGTCTGAGTGTGATCAAGTGAAAGTGAAAAACCTCGACACCTACTGCGAGTAGCTAGAAGACATAAGGACTGCGATAACTGGCAATTGCTATATTCTTCTCTGCACATGAGGCCAAAATCACCAAAAACTCTAATTCTCTTTCTCTCGCGTTTGGAGTGCAGCTAGACATACTCTAAAAACAAATTAACGGCCTTGTCAAGCAGTGTTTATTGCGCAGTTTTCAGCAACGTAAACAATAAATTTACATCACTCGGACCTGTTTTACGTTGTTTACATGACAGTGCAATTACGTGCATTATATAGCTACATCTGCTAGAAGTCTTCCTGGATTCAGCACAGAAATATTGTGCTCATTAAAACACCTGGCACGCTGCATAATTAATGAGTCTACTGCCTGTTGCAGCACACATACCTAACTTCTGCAAACACATGTCATGCACAAGGACAAGCCTGCAAAATATTTTCTGCATCAGCATTCCTACATGATATATAAGCTTTGCTACTCACCACACTGCAGTAAAGGGCGCTGTTAGATGTCCCCCTCAGATTCTGCGAACACAAGCTGCAAAAGAAGGATAACAAGTAAATAAGTACAGGCTTTAGTGAACGTACCAACGTCACTTGCACCAACCACAATTTGAATATTCCTTCTTCCTTGTTACTTATCGAACTCGGCCTCTCACACTGACAGAAAAAGAGAGACAAGGGATATGTTTAGTACAATATGTAGACATCAGACGGGGAATCATCACCAAATATTATTCGGGTAATCAAATCGAGAAGAATGAGATGGGCGGGGCATGTAGCACGTATGGGGGAAAAGAGAGGTGAATACAGGAATTTGGTAGGGAGACCTGAGGGAACGCGACCACTTGGGAGACCCAGGCGTAGATGGGAGGATAATATTGACATTGATCTTCAAGAAGTGGGATGGGGCAT
The DNA here is from genome assembly GCA_013340265.1 of Coptotermes formosanus. Lineage (NCBI taxonomy): Eukaryota > Metazoa > Arthropoda > Insecta > Blattodea > Rhinotermitidae > Coptotermes > Coptotermes formosanus. Next base: position 64,446 of record BLKM01000115.1, read on the forward strand.
GGACTGGATTGAGCTGGCTTAGGATAGGGACAGGTGGCGGGCTCTTGTGAAGGCGGCAATGAACCTCCGGGTTCCATTAAATTCGGGGAATTTATTGACTGGCTCAGAAATTGTTAGCTTCTCAAGAAGGCCTCTGCTCCATGGAGTTAGTTAGTCAGTCAGTCAGTCAGTCAGTCAGTCAGTCAGTCAGTCAGTCAGTTAGTTACTTCAGACGCGGCAACAAGAGGAAGCAGGCAGAAGTTACGAAATGAGAACGGTCAACACCTGTAAAAACACTCCTGCAATAACTAAATCACGGAGGGTGACATGGGCAGAACATGTGGCACGCATGAAACAAATGCATATGGGATTTTGCTGGAAAACCACGAAGTAAACAGACAGCTTGGCAGACCTAGATGCAAATTAAAGTACTCGAAGATACAGGATAGGACAGCGTGGATTGGATTCAACTGCCTCATGGCAGGGACCAATAACTCGATCTTCTGAACAGAATGGGAAACTTAAGGGTTCCATAAAATGCTAAGAATTCTGGTTTAGCGGAGCCGACGGACGAAATGTATCAAGTGGCTTGTAGTTGTGAACTGGAGATGCAAAGTGTTGCCATTTGTCAATTGGAGATGCAAAGTGTTGCCATTTGTCAATTGGAGATACAAGTGTTGCCATTTGTCAACTGGAGATGCAAAGTGTTGCCATTTGTGAATTGGAGATGCAAGTGTTGCCATTTGTCAATTGGAGATCCAAAGTGTTGCCATTTTTCAATTGGAGATACAAGTGTTGCCATTTGTCAACTGGAGATGCAAAGTGTTGCCATTTGTGAATTGGAGATGCAAAGTGTTGCCATTTGTCAATTGGAGATGCAAAGTGTTGCCATTAGAAACGCAAACTGGCTATTACTTTCACAATCAACAAAACTTCGCACTGTTACAGCAACACTGTCCATCTGCTTGTGTATATCATTTCTTGAAAGAAACTGCAGTTGTTGTGATGTCACTTCAACACACGCAACTTTTCCATTATCCCCGCTGAGATGTACAAGTAAGAAGAAAATCCCATCACATAAAACTTTTTTTCCACGTTTTTCGTCATTCTGCGAGCTACGCTGCTTCTTTCTGCTCTTCTTTATCTGGAGCTGCTAACAATGACTGCAACAAGAAATGTAGCGATACGGATGTGGCGTCATAACCAGTAGGTTTAACACGTGGTGTTACAGCACTGTATTTCCGTAGTTTATAACGCATACGTCATCTTCTGGAATTAGCCTTAGGGCAGTCATCCAGAAATCAGGTTGATAGTTGAGGCCTGTGCAGGAGAGTGGTAACCATGTATACCACTAGACGTCATACACGGGCACATACATATGCACAGAACGAATCACAACTTAATAAATATTATTATTATTATTATTATTATTATTGTTCCTTCAACAATAGTTGTCAGTGAGCTTTGCATGCGTCTTAGTTTCATTGTTTGAAAAGTGACAACTGATACAGACAGATTTACAGACCAGTCTTTGTCTAAGGCGTAGGTCTGAGGCCGAGCGCTTTCTGGGATCGTGGGTTCGAATCCCAGCCGGGGCATGGATATTTGTCTGTTGTACAGTGTTTGTGTTGCCAGGTAGAGGTCTCTGCGACGGGCCGATCCCTCGTCCAGAGGAGTCCTACCGACTGTGGTGTGTGTCTGAGTGTGATCAAGTGAAAATAAACAACCTCGACACCTGCTGTGAGTAGGTAGAAGAGGGAAGGACTGCGAAATATCGCTGTCACAACGCTTGGAACATTTAGGTGCAGATGGGAGGATCTTCAAGAAATAAGACGGAAGGGCACGCACTTAATTGATGTGGCAGAGGACAGGAGCAAGTAGTGGGCGCCTGTGAATACGGTAATGAATTTTCTGGTTCCGTAAAATGCGAAGAATTTCCTGATTACCTGAAAAACTATTGGATGCCAAGAAGTACGCTGATCGAAGGAGGGGGTGCGTCCGTGAGTGCGTGCGTGAGTGAGTTCATACATGACTTAGTTACATCTCTAATGCACCATGAGGCCTAACACTGTTACATGCCATACCATTCACATGAGCTTTGGCTTTCTTAATCATTCAGTGAGCAGTCTATATTTTATTTCCATTTAAACCCTTTAAAGACGAAGCGTATCTGTTTTATATAAGGACTCAGTTCGTACCGCGCAGTAAACACTCTCCACTTCGGTTATAAAAACCAATTTCTTAGTGTTTCATAAGGAAAAAGTTCGTGTTTGTTCTGAGATCCGTACAAAACACATAAACGCAATGTGGGCACCACGTAGAATTTTTTAATGTTAAACCTGGTGGTACGTAAAGTTACCGCTAGGCTTTAAACGGTTAAACAAGCCAGTTCCTTCCCTTCTGATATCATTAGCTTCGCGTTATAAAACTCGGATCCTGGGAATGCTCGCTCTGATTGCGGGGTGCCTGTCTGCTTTGGTTTTTGTCTTTGTTTTCCTTTTTGGACATGCATACACAGTTTTGGTGAGGAAAAAAAGTATTTGGAAGACCTAGGCGTAGGTAGGAGTACAATATTAAAATTGATCTTTAAGAAATAGAATTGGGGAGTGGATTGCATTGATCTGGCTCAGAACAGCTCTTGTGAACAGTGTAATGTACCACCAGGTTTCAAAAAATTTTGGCACTGCTTCAACTTTCTGCCATTTACATCCAATGTGTAACACACAGTACAAACACAAAAACACACACACACACACGGAAAATTTCATTTTAACAAATTATTTCTGGTTCTACAACATATACTGAAGAAGCTGTAAGTGTAACTTTTAGATTTTTAACTGCGAGTGAGTCCCTGATGATGATACTGCAGGATCGAAAAATGTTGGACTGAGACGTGAAAATTTTAAGTGTTTTAACGCACAGACATTAACCTTTTAAAGCCTAGCGGTAACTTTACATACCACCAGGTTTAACATTAAAAAATTCTACGTGGTGCCCACATTGCGTTTATGTGTTTTGTACGGATCTCAGAACAAACAGCAACTTTTGCCTTATAAAACATTAAGATACTGGTTTTTATAACCGAAGTGGAGAGTGTTTACAGCGCGGTACGCGCTGAATCCTTATGTAAAACAGATACGCTTCGTATTTAAAGGGTTAAAAACAGTGCATTCGTTGCAAAAGTACTGTGTTTGGCGATTCCTTGACTAGCCGAGGAACTGGCAGATTCCGAAGAAGGTCTCTGCTCCATCCAGTGGGTTAGCTGCCACATGCTGCTGGAGGACTTGCTCAGTAGAAGCTGTCAGTCGCTCCGCTCGTCAATAACCTCCACCGCCCTTTACTGACAACGCGCAGTAATATTTCACAACAGCGTGCTAATGGGCAGAGGGTGTTCGAGAATAGGGTGCTGAGGAGGGTATTTGGGCCTAAGAGGGACGAGGCGACAGCGGAGTGGAGAAGACTACATAACGAGGAACTCAAGGACGTGTACTCATCGTCAAATATTATTCGGGTAATCAAATCGAGAAGAATGAGATGGGAGGAGCATGTAGCACGTATGGGGGAAAAGAGAGGTGCATACAGGATTTTGGTGGGGAGACCTGAGGGAAGGCGACCACTTGGGAGACCCAGGCGTAGACGGGAGGTTAATATTAGAACGAATCTTCAAGAAGTGGGATGAACGGGCATGGACTGGATTGAGCTGGCTCAGGATAGGGACAGGTGGCGGACTGTTGTGAATGCGGTAATGAACTTCCGGGTTCCATAAAATGCGGGGAATTTTTTGACTAGCTGAGAAACTGCTAGCTTCCCAAGAAGGCCTCTGCTCCATGGAGTCAGTCAGTCAGTCAGTCAGTCAGTCAGTCAGTTAGTGCTAACGGTCATTACCTTGAGCCTAGCCTGTAAAGTTTACTGGCTGCCAGTAATCTATCTCTTTCCATCCAAAAGCAATGTTTAAAATTCGAAGTTCAATTATGGAAAATTTATTGACCGCGTCCTGTTAACAAATACAGCCACACATGTGTAACGTTATTGTAGTTAGTCACTGGAAAAAATTACTGTCAAATCGAGATATGCGCTCTTCTGGGTTATTACACAGTGTCGAACGGTAAAGGCTTACAACACGATGCTGCGTAACACCCCAGAAGAGCGCACATATCATCAACATCGCGGCGTGGGCCTCAAATCACTGTCAAACTGTTTTTAATTATGCTCCATGTTTATGCTTCGTCAGCATCACCATGTACGTCATCCGGCCTTGTGTGTAATCAACATAAATTACAATTATCGCTTTCTACCTTCCATTATATCCACAATACGTGAATACGTAACCTTCCTGTTACCTACCGCGGACCCAATGCAAAGAATTCAAAATATATAAGGTAATGTATTCCGTACTGCCACCAATACAGAAGCTACTGTTACTATGGCAGCTACAGAAATGTGCCACTATTGCTTTGACACTCGAATTCTCCTTCCAAGTCTCTTTCCTTTACGTGGATAAACCCTACTTTCCAAATTTCAGTCTTATTCCTTCTCTAAGCTTATAGCTACTACATACTGTGACGCAGGCAGGGAAAGCAGCAGCATTTCAGTACAATAAAATGTATTTCAAATCTTATGGCATTCAGATTTCAGCCGTTCTGTGGAACTATAAAAGGCAATGCTACGGAAACGCCAAAAGCAAACTTTACAAAAATCCCTTTCAGTAACCTCCATACCTATTCTTTTTATAAGGATTTGAATTTTTGGCGTTAACAAAACAACAAATGAAAGGAACGGAGGCTGCACAAATGCGTTTCCTCTCAGCCCGGCGTAGGGTAGAGGATGAAAGATGCAATTTGCGAAGAAGATATGGAAGGAAGTTATGACAAAACAGACTTGACTAAGATAACAAGAACCTTATCTTAATGAACAGTGGAAATAATACCTCAAAATTGAATCTCACAGCTGAATCAGTACAAACGAGAAGCCAGTAATATCACAAAGAGACATCTTAGTTGTTAGTCGTGAGATGTATAGTGCCAAAAGCCACGGATGCAACGCTCTTAACACGGCCAAAACAACAGGGAGAAACAAACAAAGTTTCGTAAAAATAAATTCAAAACAAACAAAATTGATAATACCTACATATTTTGAAATGTCGAATTTTTCAAATCTACGAACAAAGCTGGCACAAGCCCGTACATGACTATCACTGCGTGGTGATGGGTTTATGGACTTTATCCATCGTCCGAGGAGTAAAATATTAAAAATATTAAAAAATTAAAATCACAGCGTTTCGGAAGCTTGCTCTGCTTCCGTCCTCAGGTGAATGGAGGGGGAGAAGAGAAGAACACCTATTCTGTTGGGCCCGTTAGACAGAACTAGCCTCCATCTAAGGGGCCCAACGGAGCAGAGCCACCTTCCGAAACGCTGTGATTTTAATTTTTTAATGTTTTTAATATTTTACTCTTCGGACGGTGGATAAAGTCCATAAACCCATCACCACACAATATTATACACCGTCATCAAAACCTTTTAGAATTTATGATTGTTACTGCCTATTAAAAATAAACCCCAACCAAGGGGCGTCGCATGACACTTGCTTAGGATGCTGCAAAAGCTTCAAAACCTTGCTGCATGACGCAGGCAAGACGAAATGCTATGCCTCCACCACAAATCTTGCCCGAATTCTCCGATCGCCCAATCCGTGGTCTAGTCACTACAATGACTGAGCTACTGCAGCATGACATGGGTCAGAAAATAAGTTTACATATATAAATATAATTTGGGTTTTTGTTTTCAGGTCTAAAGGGAACAGTCCAGTGTTGCTTAAACTGCTGTCCCACTGCCTTCCACACGGTACGCACCATGATTAACATAAATCAGAATAAAATGCACATATATATATTTTATTTTTAATTTTAAGTAACGTGTTTAAATGCCTGAGGATGGTCAGTACGGCCGAAACATGTAGCATATATTGACCGAACAAATAAAATTTAATATATCAACCAAATTATGCATTTAATAAATAAAAGATATTCAGAAGCAAGTATAAAACTCCTGTATGTTTCGGCACCGGGCTGCCATCATCAGGACGTTAGTCAGAAAAAAGGAGAACATGGCCAGCACGCTTAACCAGGCGTTGTGTCGCCCTTCCTAAAATGATTACAATATTAAAATGTTACACCTGCTTCTAATGTACTTTATAAAGCGCACATGTTGGTTGGGCACTAATTGCAAGAACACACAAGGTACAAATAACAGAGAGGCAGCAAAGTTTGTTGTCGCTCGCGGCAGCACCTGTGACAGTTTTAATATCCTGAAAAATGACTGTTAATTACTTGCTAAGTTAGTTAGCTAGTTAGTTAGTTAGTTAGTTAGTTAGTTAGTCAGTCAGTCAGTCAGTCAGACACCCTGTATTAAATGCATTATCATATTCCTGCACTCATGTATGTAACAGCTGACGCACGCACAGCAATGACTGTTAACCCAACGGTCACTGCTGATGTGCTGTCATGCAGTTGTGCCGTCCTTGGTGTGCTGTCATGCAGTTGTGCCGTCCTTGGTGTGCTGTCATGCAGTTGTGCCGTCCTTGGTGTGCTGTCGTGAGCGCTGACAAACCTTTCGCAAGGAACCACTACCTCCATCTTCATATATGAACACGGAAGGCAGCAAGTTCACCTTAACGCTAGTACTGTCTACCAAACTTAACACAGTCAACTCCCAGCAGGCTCTGGTCTTACCACCGTGCTAACCACCACCCTTATTCATAGCTACACAACTAGAGAACTGCCCTTAGTAATGAAATGCCACAGTAAATCTGTCTTTTTTTTCATTAAACATCCCGCTATGAAGACAAACGAGGGCACAGGCGAACAGCTTCACTCATTCTTAACCTCGATACCAGATAAAAGTCTCACGTTCCGGCCGCTTTCTCTCTCCGGCAAGCGATGTCTGTACCCACTGAACATGGCGGCGAGCAGGTATAGAAGTTGTGGAGAAATAAAGTCTGTCCACGCACTTAAAGAAATCTAAACCAAAACCCAGACCACCCAGCCTGCAGTTTAGTCGCTTTATTGAATGAGATATTCCGGGTTCTTAACAACCCAAACGCCAATCAACATACTCTTAAAAACAGTAAACAAATCTGCCATAAACACGTTGCAATACGCAGGAAAGTTTCGCAATTGCGTTTAATCTTAAAAGGCCTACTGCTATTGAACGTGCAATACGCAGTTACTTTTAGTTTAAATTGCAAAGTGTTTAATTAGAAAACTTTTCATAGGCAAATTAACGTGCTTCAATCTACAAACAGGCAATACATTACAGAAACTACCTATCTGCTAAAATATATCGGATCGCAGTGTAAGCTAACAGAATTGGTCATTCCTGAAAGCGAAATGTTCAAAAGGCATAGCAACGTAATACCTAAAGCAGTGAACTGGAAGCACGTTAGACTATCGGAAGAAGCTTAGCTTTAATTACAATCCAGTACCAGCTGTATCAATAAGGGCTGTGTACAGTCGGAGGAAACGGGAGTTCGCCAGAGCAGGACATACGAGAATATCCACCGACTTTAGAATCTGCCTCCTACTTGCGTGTTTTGCTGTTTGGCAGGAAGTGAAGTCTAAAGTCACATTACATGTCTTGGTACTGCATCCTGGAACTGCGGTCACACATTGTCAGTTAACCCTTTAGAGACGAAGCTTATTTGTTTTATATAAGGACTCAGTGCTTACCGCGCCGGAAACACTCTCCACTTCGGTTATAAAAACCAGTCTCTTAATGTTTTATAAGGCAAAAGTTGCTGTTTGTTCTGAGATCCGTATAAAACACATAAACACAATGTGGGCACCACGTAGAATTTTTTAATGTTTAACCTGGTGGTACGTAAAGTTACCGCTAGGCTTTAAAAGGTTAATACAGAAACTAAGCTACGAGCTGGACGACGAGGAATAGGGGATCGACTCCCGCCAAGATCTTTCTCTTTTTCGAAAGGTCCAGACGGACTAAGAGTATCGAGAACTCGCACCTGTTCAGATAAAGTCCGGTTGCCCCAAACCGACCGTTTACCTGCATCTAATATCGAAGTTAAGAATCCGTGCAAAAATACCTGCACTCCCTTACATGTCTTCAACGCGTCGTACTGAACTGTGCAAGTTAATAATCATACGTTTACCCTGTTTAGCACAGGATTTTACACATATTTATATGTCTTTGCAAAAAGAGGCGATCACGAGAACTGCAAACACACATGTTGTCATGAACTTGCAACTTCCAGGCAACTTACGACAAATGAATTCTCCAAACGTATGTAAATTATGCATATATATTTATTTATGTAAAATAATACTCAAGAGTCAACATTTCAATTCTTGTCCATTGCTTATTAAAACTTTACGGCGAAGCTGTTTAAATTATATTTTATACTTTGTTTCTTACCTCACAGAAAATTAAATGCATCTCGTTTGCAAAGATTAAACCACTTACTGACGCATACACAAACAACATCTGTCTGCGCCCACAATCACACAAGCCCACCAATAAACTCCGCAAACAGACGTGTGTGCAGCGCATACTGCGTTAACACTAAGTGCTGACACTAATATTTGGAGTCTGATAATCAGTTCCTACCGCAAAGTAAACACACTGATTTTGCAATAAGGATACTAACTGGTTAATTCTACTTAGGTTAACAATTGTTGTTTGTCCTGAGGAACACGCGAAGCCAATAAACAGGCTATGTTCAAGCCGACAATTTTGTGCCTTAATTGTTTAACCTTTATCCTGCTAATGTGGAATATACGGTGAGCTGCTAATAATGCCAGCACCACTTGGCTACCAACTAGGTCCTTAAGGGCCTAGTTGGTAGCCGAGTAAGTGTGTGCACACAGATATGACATAGGACGTCCTTCACGATTGATTCAGTGTTGAGACATTGTGCAGAGAGACAGGCAGACAAAGAGGCTCCTTTCAGCGCTGCCAAATGTAGGTCACCAAATATTACACATTAGTGGTGCTGGCATTATTAGCAGCTCACCATATACTTGTATTCCACATTAGCAGGATAAAGGTCAAAAACGTAAGAGCTGATAAAACTGACAGTCCTGGCCGGTGATCAGCCCCGTCAAAGACGAGTTAAAGGCCTAACGGAGTAACAATTTGTCTCTATTTATTCACCACATTTCCCCGTTATCATTTAAAATTTTGTGAAATTCACATTCTGGCTGAAAACCCAACGCACTGAATTTGGTTACACATATGCATTAATTATCTTCTTTACCCAAATCTACAACAGGTTTCTTTTTTGTGAATATTTTTAAAGCACAGTGGTAAACTACCTCTGGTACATATAAAAACACCGTATTTTTCACACAAAGCATATAAACTGTGGGTTTCATTGTATTGCCAGATCAATACTGATTAATTCCATGAGCATTACACGGTTGGCGCATTAACCCTTTAAAGACGAAGCGTGTCTGTTTTATATAAGGACTCAGTGCGTACCGCGCTGTAAACACTCTCCACTTCAGTTATAAAAATCAATCTCTTAATGTTTTATAAGGCAAAAGTTGCTGTTTGTTCTGAGATCCGTACAAAATACATAAACGCAATGTGGGCACCACGTAGAATTTTTTAATGTTAAACCTGGTCGTATGTAAAGTTACCGCTAGGCTTTAAATGGTTAAAGAACACAGGCTATGTTATCTGTGAAGTACGAGCTGAAATCGTACATACAATTCAGATAAATCAAACTCTGAAGTGGTAAAACGGCTCACCTGATTGTGCTGCCAATACGAACTGTTAGCTAGTCTCAAGTACTGCACACAATGGCTGACATGAACTATTGAAGTGCAATGTAATTTTAGCCCTCCTGTAAATGTGACAGACCTAGAAAGTCTGTCTAACATTTGAATAAATAATCAGTGAAGCAATTTCGCAGAGGTTTGTTATGTAAATGCAGACCGAATACGTGTGCACTCAGTGCGATGTTACGTACATTTCATTACAATACACCTTACCACTTATAATAAAATTTTTAACAAGAAACATTACCATAGGCTCAGTTGTTATGGGCTTACCTTTGAATAAGCTAAGCCAAGAAAATTCAGCATTCTGTGAATTGAAAAGAAAACAAGGAGAAGCACACACAACTAAACGGACGAAAGATTAAAAAAACAACTGTAAGGACGAATACACAAGGATAAATTACCTGGTACAAAATTTTGTTTTGGCAAGAATTATTTCGCCGATCCCAGTGGCCGCGCGGTCTACGGCGTAGGTCTGCGGCCGAGCGCTTGCTGGGATCGTGGGTTCGAATCCCACCGGGGGCATGGATGTTTGTCTTGTACAGTGTTTGTGTTGTCAGATAGATGTCGCACACTGTAAAAACCTCATAGGAAAGGTGGACACTTTTAACTCGGTTATAACGTCATGAAAGGGACTGAATAATTTTGTGTCGTTATAAACGAGTGTCGTTATAACCGAGGAATACAATATTACGGTTAACTGTGACGAATTAATTGGTACCGTAGACAATCTGACTCTGTGGGCGAGATGTCGTATAAACCGATGTCGTTATAACCGTACTAGACCGCAGTTAAGCAATTATAAATTTCTCAAGAAAGATTACATCCTACGACGTTCCGTTTCGTCTTTTTATTTCATTGATTAGACTGTTCATAGGGTACAGCATAGTTCAGTTTACGTAATTCCGGTTTAATTCAGTCTGGCTAAACACTCTCGTGGCGAGGTGTTGGTATGCCAGACATCTAGGAGTCACCTTCAAATTATAGGCGAGAAAAGGATGACATAAAGCCAGTAACATACTCAGGACCCACAATTCTAAAGTGACCTGTGAACCTGACAAGTCGTGCATGTGAACCGATACACATTTTTGTAAGTAAGGAAAACAAACGTCAGTAATGATACTCAAAATGTTAGGGACCACCGCAGAAAATGTCGTTTCTTGGGCGACCAGACACTCCTGATTAATGCAGCCATTCTCGTGGTAATATAAAAGAGTTATTTCAGCAGACTTATTCTGGCAAAGACACAAATTAAGTCAGACGCAGTCCGTGGGACCACTGTCTCTCTGTCTGTAGCATGTACAGTGATCCACCGCACTGTCGATGTAAACACTCCGCAGACCAGCCGGCAAACCGTATTACTGTACAACACGTCCGAAAAGCAAGTACTTGGGCACGTTCCAGAGGAGTTCGAAGTGCCCCTATATGACACGAATCACTAACTTCACTAAAACGTGGACAGGAGACAGAATAAATTTACATATATTAGATATTAACAATTTTATACACTCGGGAAAGAAAAATTTTGCGTTCAGGCACTGCCAAGTTAGGCAGGCACAGTTATATATATATATTTATTTATTTATATTTATGTAAAAAGGTAAAGCAGTCCCATTACAGGCCTGGACAGGCCCAGAGGGTTCCAGGAGATCGAGGCTGCCAGATTTCGGTGGTAAGGTTGTCAGCCCTACGCACCGGCCTCGTTTACCCCCCAGGAAATATTCCTGGTACTCATTTCTGTTAGAGGCTGAGTCGACCGACAGGATTGTGCCAATGAAAAATTCCAGTGACACCAGCGACCTGCCGGTTTGTAGCGCAGTGCCTCAACCAACTGCGCCACCGCGGCCCCTTATTTATTTATTTATGTACGACTGCATATACAATACATATACATCCATACAAGTTTTCATCTCTAAATTTAGGTCTTAATGCAGTTACAGGCCTACGCTGTGACATTCTGGGGGCGCCAGTTCGGGCGAAATCTGTCGGAAGCTTTTCTTATCAAGTCGGGCCAACCGATAGCGCATTCAGTTCGTTTGATGGTTGTGCCGCGTGCAACATATCGTACAGGCACAGATACGTCACTTACCGTTCCTTTTGAAGACTGTTATGTATAGTCACACTGTTTTACCTGCATTTGTCATATGAACGAAGCTTGGAGCTTTATAACCAAAGTACAGGACTTACTCATGAAATGCCTCTGTTACGTAAAGTTATTTAAAACTTTCTGCTTGTTAGGAACTGTGATAGCTCAGTCACTATAGTGAGTAGGCAAAGGGTTGGAAGACCGCGTACTCAAGTCACACTGCCAGCAAAACTAGCGGCTTTAGCAACCTCCAGAGCCCAAATCGACCCTCGTTCCCCCCCCCCCCCCAGCTTCCTTTTCAGCGGGTTTCCTGAGTCCTTCCACAGGTATCAAAGATAGCGGGGCGTTAAAATAACCCTTTACACATATCTAGCGCCAGAATAGGTGGATCTATACACCCATTCCTCCATATATTTCCTCGACGAGCTGTTTTTTAAACACAGGACACCTTTACCTATATACTTACATGACATGACATAGTCCCCGTACTGTGTACTTGAGATTCCCATATTCTGTGTATTTTTAGTACACACTGCACTTGTCACTACAGGACATAAAACCCACGTTCGGTTCATTTTGTTCCCACACTGACAGACTATTATAATTTACCGTTGGATTCGGAGTACATAGAAAAGACTCGTTGATGGAAGTACTGTTAACGTCAGATCTGTCGGTCAGGGGTTTCAACGGTGTAATTGTTCGCCTTTCGGCTCTTCATACATTACAGGGCGGCCAAACACACTTTAGAAAATGAAGGAGCATAAACATGTGTGCTGCACTTATAGAGTGACACCATTATCAGCGGAGACAGAGAGGTCTGTCTTTCAGGCTTCTCTATGCTAGATAAAAACACCCATGTATTTGGAAGAAGTCTGGGGTGAGACGAAGGACGTCACAGGGACTTCGCTTCATTTACTCGCTGGTAGCAGCTTATAAACTTAACCCTTCAAAGTCTAGCGGTAACTTTACATACCACCAGGTTTAACATTAAAAATTCTACGTGGTGCCCACATTGCGTTTATGTGTTTTGTACGGATCTCAGAACAAACAGCAACTTTTGCCTTATAAAACATTAAGAGACTGGTATTTATAACTGAAGTGGAGAGTGTTTACAGCGCGGTACGCACTAAGTCCTTATATAAAACAGATATGCTTCGTCTTTAAAGGGTCAATACCTGGCGAGTTCTTTCATTAAATGTCCTTGATAAATTTTATATTTAGCATTCCCTAGTTTAGTACATAACAGCCAGAAAGTCTGGTTACTCTGGGCATTTAAATGGTTTTACAAGTATTCGTAGATTCTGATATAGAAGGCTGTGAAGAAGCGACGATTAAACGATCACGTTTGACCAGTTTTCAAAATTAAGGCAATATTTGAAGTTATCACAGCGCTGTTGCTGGAGACTCAAGGCTTTTGAAAAAATTGTTAGGGAGAATTTTTCTCTTGTTTTGGGACTGCTTCAGCCAAAATATAAAGGCCGCACGATCCTTCTAAACGTCGGGAACTATTTATCCAACGACACAGATTAATATCCCAGAAAACATGAACCCTCAATAAGACCCTGAGTTCAGCCGCGTCAGGTGGTTGAAAGGCGGCTAAACCAAAATTTCGAGAGCCATTTTTGTCCTGTTCACCACAGCACTGAATAACGAGGACATCAATGAAGATATACATGTACATACATACGTACATATATATACACGCATATATGTACATACAGAGTCGAACTCAGTTATAACGTCATGAAAGGGACTGAATATTTTGTGTCGTTATAAACGAGTGTTGTTATAACCGAGTAGTGTAATGTTATGGTTAACAGTGAGGAAGTAACTTATACCACAGAATATCTGACGCTATAGCCAAGGTATCGCATAAACCGAAGTCGTTATAACCGGGTTCGACTCTATTTGAATAACTACGAAATCAATGTACGTATAAAAGTACATTGTTATCGCAGTTATTCAGTGCACCGGTGACAGAATAGAGTCGGTTGTCGAAACTGGGGTTTACTTGCCTTACAACCACCTGGCGCAGCTGTTATCCCGAGGAAGTGACATTGAATTTAGTCGCCGCGAAGGCTTCAAATAATGTTTCCTGATAATTAATATAAATGGCACCAAACCAACAAACCAGCTGTGTAATAGCGAAAGTGAAATATGCGATTATGAAATTCAAGGAAAATACTATGCATAGAAACTGAAGAGATGGCCTGCGTTTAAGGGTCGAGTATATGATATAGAACTAGAGTATATGATATAGAACTAGAGTATATGATATAGAATTGGAGTAATGATATATAACTAGAGTATATGATATAGAACTAGAGACCTTATTGTACCAAGTTGCAGTACGCTGTCTAGTAGAACCAAGAAAATCAATACAAGTTTATTACCGTATCCACCGTCTGGATAATAATACTAAATATTAAAAAATATAACAATATTAAAATCACTACGTTTGGGAAGCGGGCTCTGCTTCCGTCTTCAGGGATGGAGGCTAGTTCTGTCTAAGGGGCCCAACAGAGTAGGTGTTCTTTTCTTCTTCCCCTCCATTCACCTGAAGACGGAAGCAGAGCCAGCTTCCGAAACGTAGTGATTTTAATATTGTTATATTTTTTAATATTTTAATATTATTGTCCAGACGACGTATAGAGTCCAGAAACCTATCACCACACAATGATATACACCATCGTCGAAACCTTTTAGAATTTATCTACGTTTATTACCGTCTACAAGACTTGATGAATATCTTAAAATGGTTTAATACGGCAATCTCTAGCAGTCTATCGTTTAGGCCAGTGACTGGAATTTGCATTTTAATAGACTCTCCACGATGCATGATTAAATTTTCGTTGTTACTTATTATTACTTTTCTGATTATGTATAACCCTAAGTATAAGATGACGACAGGATACAGAGCATTCTAAATTTGCATAAACATTTACCTTTTTATATTCTTTTACGAGAAAATGACAAAAATGTATAAGGTTTTCCTAATGTTAAAATCGCTTAAAAATTGATGTGTCTAAAGAGCAGTGCGTTTTATAAGGAGGTCAGACCGTCAAGCTGAATGGAAGGAATAGCAAAACACGTAGGGCACAAATCTATGGCACTACACTGTAAAATTCTTTCACCTGAAACCCTACAATCTTCAAAACTCAAAGAAAGACATCAACAGAATTAACTACAAGCCCCTGTGTCGTGCACAATAAAAGACATGCTCAGAACCAACATTATTGTAAATGTCCCAGACTCTAAGGTATTTTATTACCAGTCTATAGAAATTCTAAATTCCACTTCCAGACACCGATGCTGCTACTGAAATCGCAAATTTTATTTCACATAATATCATTCCAGAGAGAATAGGACCTGGCTAGAACAAGAATAATATCCAAGAGAAATCTGTAGCTGATATAACAGGCAATATTGGACATAAAACTTTAGCGAAACTTGCAATAACCCGTTTAAAACGTACCTGTTTTATTTACATCTACCGCTACTTGATTTATTTAACGATGCTATCTGTAGCTCATACTGCATACTGTCGAAATACTGTAAGATAAAGGAGCAGTATAATGAACTGTAGAGGACGAGACAGTAAGAAGGGCCCCGCAATTTGCGTGGGCTGATTTATGAAAGGTTATTGTAAACATTAAACAGGATATCCGGTTGAATTTTAATATAACGCTCAACACCACTGTGTGTGTGTCTGTCTGTCCGTCTGTCCGCTATGAAAGGGTTTGAATATCTCTTTAACCTTTTAAAGCCTAGCGGTAACTTTACGTACCACCAGGTTTAACATTAAAAAATTCTACGTGGTGCCCACATTGCGTTTATGTGTTTTGTACGGATCTCAGAACAAACAGCAACTTTTGCCTTATAAAACATTAAGAGACTGGTTTTTATAACCGAAGTGGAGAGTGTTTACAGCGCGGTACGCACTGAGTCCTTATATAAAACAGATACGCTTCGTCTTTAAAGGGTTAATGTTAAAAAATTCTACGTGGTGCTCACACTGCGTTTATGTGTTTTGTACGGATCTCAGAACAAACAGCAACTTTTGCCTTATAAAACATTCAGAGATTGGTTTTTATAACCGAAGTGGAGAGTGTTTACTGCGCGGTACGCACTGAGTCCTTATATAAAACAGATACGCTTCGTCTTTAAAATGGTTAAACAAGGCGGTTACAATATGCATCGCCCACTTCGCGCTTAAAACCAACTTACCATTTTATCCACAGAGTGTAATTTTGCACTTCGTACAACTGTTTTGACAATCTGTTACCACTTCCCAAAGCAACGTTAACTTGTTTAGTTTTTTTGAGTACCTGTATTTCCCCTGAATTAAGAACGCAGTCTTCGAACATTTTTCACGTGACAATTCTAGTTCTAAAGCTCCAACTTTGTATGTCGACTTTCCACTTACCATAAATTACTACTTAAGCCTAACATACCACTTCCATCAAGTTTAAATAAACACTTAGCACGAAATATCCCTCTAAATGCGTATCGGTGCAAACGACAAATAACCTACATCGGTGCATACGTAAGTATGGATGAGATGTGTCTTCCCGCGGTTTGCCTAACGACATATTTCCCACTGCTAAACACAGGCCTGCACACAGCTCGATGACTACAGTGAATGGTTAATGAATAGGCTCTGAAAGGGGGCGACTGCTGTCTGATTCACGATGCTGTACTGAGGGAATGAGGAAGTTCATTACAGTCTTTGACAGAACACAGGATCTCATCTTCGTCAAGTATGTAAGAAGAAACACTCCAAATATGGAAAACAGAAAGTAAAACCTAACCACTTAATGCGTGATTGTCACCTACATAATGTGAAACAATTCGTTCCAATCTTACAGTACACGTAGCAGGCCTCCAGTACAATTACGGAATAGCTGTAGCTTTTTAAGAAAATAATTTACATTTATTCTGACAAACAACTCGCACGGAGTTGGCGATTTCCGCTTCTTGCCAAATAACACGATAATGGACGAACAAAGAAGGATCAGATGCGGTGGCAATGCTGCAGGCATGGCAGAAAAGATATATTCATATACGACCGTGACAAGAAATCCTGAAGCAAAGACGCTAATTGCAATATTTAAACCTACGTATATGGATATCTACTATTAAAACAGACCTTAAATAAATATGATGAAAGGATGGGGCCTGGATTCATCTGGATCACGACAGAAATCAGTATTTTGCTCTCCTGAACGCGGTAATGATCGAGAATGAGGTTGGCGGGGCATGTAGCATGTATGGGGGAAAGAAAAGTGCATACAGGATTTTGGTTGGGAGACCTGAGGGAAGGCGACCACTTGGGAGACCCAAGCGTAGATGGGAGGATAATATTAAAATAGATCTTCAAGAAGTGGGATGGGCGGCCATGGACTGGATTGAGCTGACTCAGGATAGGGACAGGTGGCTGGCTCTTGTGAATGCGGTAATGAACCTTCGGGTTTCATAAAATTTGGGGAATTTCTTGACTAGCTGAGAAAATTCCAGCTTCTCAAAAAGACTATGCTTCATACAGTCAGCGTGTCAGATTTAATATAAAGTACACACGCAGGCCTGTTAGTGTTAATTGTGAATAAAAGGAAATGTATAGGCACACCAAGGTCACGGCCTGCAGACGTATAACAATATGCAGTTTGGTAGACAGGCTGTCTGAAGCGTCACTACAAACGCGCCAACCCGCACGGTGTCACATCCCAGAAGACCACAGTCTAGACTCTACTGACGTGAAACATCGAATATCGCTTGCCTTAGCATTTGTAATGGAACATCCAAAGCGCACCGTGTGCCATATCTTCCCCTTAAGACTTCTTGTGTTTCTACAGGGTCTGCCTCTTTGTGCAGAGCCGTACTTGTCAGAAAGTAACTTCGGACGACAGCAGAAACTGCCGGTTAATACACGTCACTTTTATAGCTGAACGGTGAAGCGCCCACTCAAGCAAAGTAAGAGGTCACGGACAGGAAAACTTTCTCGTCTTCCCTTTCTTTTCTCCTTTCACTGTGAATTTTCCACCCACTATTACGTTGCGACAAATTCTGATTTATAATATCCAGAGTGCATGCTTAGTGGGTTGCAAGACAAACAGTTGGACACCAAGTACAGCGTAACACAGCCAGACGGCAGCACTCCGATTCATTATATTAACACTTGGTTTGATATAGAAATAAGAAAATACCCGGGAAAGATGCCGTGGAGCTGCGCGTGGAATAATGACCAATAGCACCTTACCAACCAACCAACCAACCAACCAACCAACCAACCAACCAACCAACCAACCAACCAACCAACCAACCAACTAACTCCACAGAGCAGAGGCCTTCTTGAGAAGCTAACAGTTTCTCAGCGAGTCAAGAAATCTCCGCATTTAAGAAACTCGGAGATTCATTACCGAATTCACAAGAGCCCGCCACCTGTCCCTATCCTGAGCCAGCTCAATCCAGTCCATGACCCATCCCACTTCTTGAAGATCCATTTTAATATTATCCTCCCATCTACGCCTGGGTCTCCCAAGTGGTGGCCTTTCCTCAGGTCTCCCCGGCCTGCAGGCCGGGACCGTATAGAGTTCACGCCTCCAGTACACAGTCAACAGCACATTCGCACTCAACTATAAAGCGTAACCTCAGCGTAACGGTAACAAAAAGTTCTCCCTGAAGATGACCCAGCAGGGTCGAAACATGTAGGAGTGTATTACGCTTGATGATAAAACGCTCTTTGTGCATTTGTTGGTGATTAGTGTTTTTGGCTATGGATACGTTACACTTTGCAGTTTTACGCAAAGTGAGTCTAAGCCAGGCCGGACAACCAGGTAGTGACGGAAACAGTTCGATCTGAGCTACACT
Source organism: Coptotermes formosanus (assembly GCA_013340265.1). Classification (NCBI taxonomy): domain Eukaryota; kingdom Metazoa; phylum Arthropoda; class Insecta; order Blattodea; family Rhinotermitidae; genus Coptotermes; species Coptotermes formosanus. The sequence goes on from BLKM01000115.1 coordinate 83,172, forward strand.
TTAAATCACCAGTTCTATCAGACCGACATGAAACTCGCACGACAAATTCTAACGTACAGCCACTAATAAGCGTACCGAATTTGATCGCAATCAGTTCAGAAATTCGCAGAGTGTTACACGCAGGGGCACAGTCGATAACGCAGAACCTCTCACTGCGTGTGCAAACTATGTTATTCGTTCGCCAAACAAACAGGTACATTCATGTTCAACACAGCACAAACAGCAGATGTGGCAGACAGCATTTTATGAGTTTATATTCTTGAGGGAATCCATTATTACCTCTATGAACCCGTGGGATAACAGTGGAAATGGAATTGGTTTTGTCCCAAAGGGTGCATTCGCTTTTCTGTTTTTTTTTCTGAACAAGAAGAAATATGAAATGTTCTTGTTGACCGGAAGCCAGATACTCTACTGTGGCGCTGGCACTGTCCAAGTATACGACGCTATTATTTTGCGACCGCAGTGCCACTTGTCAACATCCTTTGTCCTCAAAGAACCCCAACAGTGGTCCATTACAGCCTTGTTACGCAGTCCGCGAACTTAAGACACATTTATATAAACAATACTGCGTATCACTATACACAGGAGTTTATATTTCTACGTATACAGAAACTCCTTTGACAGGGTTAGTCACTACACTAAACCACCTAAACGTACACTCACTGTTCACTTTAAAGAATGCATTATTGCATGTTACCTGTCTCAGTATTCTTCGAAACTTTGCATTTTCTTCCACACTTTACAAGTAATTAAACTCATAAGGTTGATGACTAGGCCGAATTCCATGATGCGTCTTGTATTAAATGTTATAAAAATGTTAGTAAACAAAGACCCACGAAACATCATTAACCGTTCAAAGCCTAGCGGTAACTTTACATACGACCAGGTTTAACGCTGAAAAATTCTACGTGGTGCCCACATTGCGTTTATGTGTTTTGTACGGATCTCAGGACAAATAGCAACTTTTACCTTATAAAATATTAAGAGATTGGTTTTTATAACCGAAGTGGAGAGTGTTTACAGCGCGGTACGCACTGAGTCCTTATATAAAACAGATACGCTTCGTTTTTAAAGGGTTAATCTCACATTTTACTAAAACATGTTTCGGCGTTCACGACGCCATCCTGTGACACTACACCAAGTTTAAAAGCACCTGCTGGTAGCCCCGTCGTTTAATCGTGTTTCTGTCTTCATTTGCAGCGTCGTTAACGCCGAAACCTGTTACAGTAAAATGTAATATTAAGTGAACAGTGAGTGTGTCTTTATTTGGTTTAGTACAGTGACTAATTTCACAATAATGCACGGAATGGACGACGTTAAATCTTTGACAGGGGTTAAAATGGTTGGGAAGTGAAGAGGTCTACTCACATTCGTGTAATGCCGAGGTTAATATTATGTGGAGCTAGACTCCCTGTCATCAATACACCTTCACGAAGCGGATCTTAATTGAGCATCGACTGCCAATTTGAGAATTCAACTAGATCTAATGAAGAGGTTAAGAATGGAGCTACACATCTATTCCCACCATACACGCCTTCATGCTGTACGTATACAGTGATAAACTGACCTTCCACAGATTTAAATATTCCTGCACGTATGCTTTTCTACATTACTCGCATTCATATAAAGTATAAAGATATGAATTAGTGATATCAACAACAGAACTGAAAGGGTCCAACGAACGCCTTCATTAGAGTCATTCCTCAACAAGTAATGAGCAAACACACAGTTTGAACAAGACCAAGGTTTGGGTGCACAAGAGAGGAAGTTTTAAAGGAGATCTCACAGAAACAGTCCGTGACTGTGTTGAATAAGAGCCGTCTAGCTGATGACATACTCCGGTGGAATTTTTTATATGAATCCAAAAAAAGTTTATTTCCAAATAATCTACAATACCCGACGGCAGAAGCCGCGCGGTCTAAGGCGTAGGTCTGCGGCCGAGTGCTTTCTGGGATCGTGGGTTCGAATCCCACCGGGGGCATGGATGTTTGTCTTGTGTGAGTGTTTGTGTTGTCAGATAGAGGTCTCTGAGACCGGCCGATCCCTCATCCAGAGGAGTCCTACCGACTGTGATGTGTGGTTGAGTGTGATCAAGAGAAAATAAACAACCTCGACACCTGCTGTGAACAGGTAGGTAGAAGAGGTGAGGACTACGAAACGACACGAATAATCCATAATAATATTAAAAAGGGTTATGAATACGTGACAATAAATAACGATGGAAATATTCTTTGAATAATTAAACGAATATAAAATTTGAAACAAGTTACATATAGAGGAGATTATGTCATATCTGTTTGTGACACGTCACGATAAGCTGTGTCAGACTGGATTTGTTTAGGTGACATTCGATTTGGTTAAGTTGGATTTGTAAATATTATGTTGCCGCAAAGATTCTGTAAGTTCCTTGCACGTCCTCGGGCATGCACTTCTAAGCATGGAGTATCCCACACTGCTACGGTTTGACAGTCGCTATTCATGAATATAGCTCACGTGTGTCGATCCAAAGCAGCGACATACTCTTCCAAAACGCAACACATCAGGGAGTATACTACACTAACTAACCAACTAACTAACTAACTAACTAACTAACTAACTAACTAACTAACTAACTAACTAACTAACTAACTAACTCAACGGAGCAGACACCTTCTTGAGAAGCTAACAGTTTCTCAGCGAGTCAAGAAATTCCCAGGATTTTATGGAACCCGGAGGTTCCTTACCACATTCACAAGAGCCCGCCACCTCCTCTATCCTGAGCCAGCTCAATCCAGTCCGTGCCCCATCCCACTTCTTGAAAATTCATTTTAATATTATACTCGCATCCACGCCTGGGTCTCCCAAGTGGTCGCCTTCCCTCAGGTCTCCCCACCAAAATCCTGTATTCACCTCGCGTTCCCCCATACGTGCTACACGCCCCGCCCATCTCATTCTTCTCAATTTGATTACCCGAATAATATTTGGTGATGAGCACAGGTCATTAAGTTCCTCTGGATTCCTGTCAAAATGCTTCCTCAATACGGCGAAGCAACTGCAATAGTTCCTGTAATTAGCGAGTTATCTCGCCGTTAACCCTTCACAGTTCGGGTCAACTATACCCGGGGGTGTAGTCATGTCTCTATACGGAGTAATGAAAAGTGTTTTTCCATAAACATTCACGCTGCTGTTCCATTCTTCTGCGCTGGAGTTATTTCACCCCAGGTGAGCAGAAACTGCCGTGTGTAGCATAATGCCACCTCTCTATTCCCGTACGGGGGTATTTGAGATTGCATCACCCATAAAGATTGAACAAATACTGCCTCATAGTTTCTATTTAACAAGCATCACAAAACACAGACTGTCCCCGTGTTCATGACGAATCACTTTAAGCTCTACTGGCAAGTTGTCAGCGAGGATCATAAAATGCAGTGTTCAGGATTGTATCAGACATTACACACAGTGGCCACTGCTATTTAAAACTGTCAAAAATATACAACAGACCTTACTGAAACTTGATTTAAGCACATTCTCTAATGAAGCACGCCACAACAGCTGTCGGTGTAGCGATTCGTTAAAAGCTGGACGGTCTGGGGTTTGAATCACAGCGAGGGCAAGAGATTTTGTGTTTTCCGCACCCATCCAGACCGGCCCTGGGGTCCACCCAGCGTCCTGCACAGTGGGTACAGGGTCTCATTCCCGGGGGTAAGGCGACCGGGGCGTGGTGATGACCACCCACCCCCATCTAGTGCCGAAATTAACCTTTTAAAGCCTAGCGGTAACTTTACATACCACCAGGTTTAACATTAAAAAATTCTACGTGGTACCCACATTGCGTTTATGTGTTTTGTACGGATCTCAGAACAAACAGCAACTTTTGCCTTATAAAACATTAAGAGACTGGTTTTTATAACCGAAGTGGAGAGTGTTTACAGCGCGGTACGCACTGGGTCCTTATATAAAACAGATACGCTTCGTCTTTAAAGGGTCAAAGAAAGAGTAGAGATACACCTCTACTCCCTACTCCCCATATAGGCCTTCAAGGACCCCTCTATAGTGAAATTTACTCTTTTAATTATTTTAAAACGTAAATAAATGCTTATTCCAAAATATAGAATTATGGGAATAAACAGAGTCATTCGAGAGACAGTGTTATGCCATTTGTAGAGGAAACCCAAGACCCGTACAGCCATGTGTTCAGACTACGTTAGTAAAATCCACTCTTATATTTGCCTCTCTGCTAGTTGTCTCAAATATACAGGACACAAGGCGTTGAATAGGAGATTATTTTCATCGATAGGTCAGACCAAAACTGTAGTGATGGTTACCTCTGGAACGTGACGACAGAAGATCTGGTAGACGCTCCAAAGGACAGCAGCCCCCACAACTGCCGCCGCGACACCTATAAACAAAACTACCACATCTGGTCGCTTTACTGTACCAGGTTTGCACAGAATACTAAGAAACTGGTGTGTACCTGTTTTCCAACTTTGCTTCACTGAAACGAATAGAAAAATATATGTTGTCTATGTTTTTCATCATTTGTTCAGAAGGAATGAAGTCCCTTGAGAAATGACAAAATGAAAGGGAAAGAGAAACTTTCCCCGCAACCAAATTTGTCGTCCTAATAAAAGGGACGCGATTACAATGAGATGCCTTAACAGAAAATGAAAAGTGAGATAAATGCGGGGAACATGTTTTGTGACTTTCGGTCTTTCATGTTACTTCGATTGAAAACCGACCCACGTATAAATGAATCATATGATTCATGGTTATCGCCAAACCACGCAAATCAGCACATTATATACAGAGGTCTCAACCACTCCTTTTCTTTTCATTTCCATTTCGATTTTTTTCCAATCGTGACACATATTCTGGAACTTGGAGATAAATCAACAAACTAGCACGAGAAGCTACACTGACACACATTAACCCTTTAAAGACGAAGCGTATTTGTTTTATATAAAAACTCAGTGCGTACCGCGCTGTAAACACTCTCCGCTTCGGTTATAAAAACCAATCTCTTAATGTTTTATAAGGCAAAAGTTGCTGTTTGTTCTGATATCCACACAAAACATGTAAACTCAATGCGAGAAACACTCAGAATTTTTTAATGTTAAACCTGGTGGTACGTAAAATAACAAGTAGGCTTTAAAATGTTAATGCGGTTTTATAAGGCGGAGAAACAAACCAAAAATAGCCCTTCGTTTAGAGGGAAGTAAACACGTGAAGCAGTACTCCTAACTTAAACATGAATATCTTACAATCCCTCCAATGGAGTCATGTTCATATCAGATTTAAGTCGGTCATCCTGTTCGTAAGTATTAGAGACACACAAACACACACACACGCGCGCGCGCGCGCGCGCGCCTGCGTCTGTCGTTTCAAATTAAGGACAGTAATCTAAGAATGACTGAAAGACTTGCGGAAGAATGAAGCGAGTGGACAGAGAAAGGGAGTGACGGCGACATGTAGCAATGGAAGACAGCCTCAGAGAGGGGCGGCCCGGGGCACAGACATAAGAGAAGTCGCAGTTCTTTGAAGGTGGAGGTGGCAGAATGTCACAGTAGATTTAGGGTGACTGGTGACAGCTGGCCGACCTACATTCTGATAAGCTGCATCAAGAACGGCAATGCTTCACATAAAATTTACTGGTTTGTTTCGCTGCAGTGCAAAGACTCATTTCAAAATCCTGTATGGAGGAAACAAACCAATCTTTAAGGTATTTGTTTGCAGATCGCCAAGATGTCACAAGCAGTACTCGAAGTAACAGACAGGAACAAATCTCGGGTTTTCGTTTTTATAGACTTTTCCGCCAAATCTTTTCTTTGCTTTTAACATCACATGTGATAGGTTCACATTTTAGCCTATTAAAACAAAACACACAGCTGTTACAACACTACCTGTTTATATATGACCTGAAAATTAAAGTCTTGTAAGGAATGACGCCGTATCGTTTGGTAAAATGGTTACCGGAGTAAAATATACGTGATATACTGTGCTACCAACTGGTACACTAAGGAATTATACATAATGAGCCATATAACAGATACCGACATGTTTCGATGTAGGGCCTATATCACATCATCCTCAGAGAAGTCTGGCTTGCTTCAGGTGTTTCCTAAAGTTCTAATACGACTCCTAATGTTCTCATATGCTTCCTAATATTCTAACGTGACTCCTAATATTCTAATGTGACTCCTAATGTTCTAATATGACTCGTAATGTTATAATGTGACTCCTACTTTTCTAATACGATTCCTAATGTTCTAATATGACTCCTAATATTCTAATATGATTCCTAATGTTCTCATATGACTCCTCATCTTCTAATATGACTCCTAATGATCTAATATGACTCCTAATGTTCTAATTGACTCCTAATGTTCTAATGTGACTCCTAATGTTATAATATGACTCCTAATGTTATAATGTGACTCCTAATTTTCTCATACGATTCCTAATGTTCTAGTATGACTCCTAATATTCTAATATGATTCCTAATGTTCTCATATGACTCCTCGTCTTCTAATATGACTCCTAATGATCTAATATGACTCCTAATGTTCTAATTGACTCCTAATGTTCTAATATGACTCCTAATGTTATAATGTGACTCCTAATTTTCTCATACGATTCCTAATGTTCTAATACGACTCCTAATATTCTAATATGATTCCTAATGGTCTCATATGACTCCTAATGCTCTGACTCCTAACGTTCTAATTGACTCCTAATGTTCTAATGTGACTCCTAATGTTCTAATGTGACTCGTAATGTTCTAACATGACTCCTAATGTTCTAATGACTCCTCTGAGGATGATGTGATATACATCGAAACATGTCGGGATCTGTTATATGACTCATTATATACAATTTATTAGTGTAAGAGTTGGCAGCACAGTATACATTTGAGTCATACGTACGCGGTATGGAAACTACAAGTTGGTTACCGTAGGTTTGGAGGACCTAGCTGCCTTCGCCTTCAGGGTCTAAGAAGTAGAGGTATCGTATTGTACTGCTCAGACACTGAAGATGGAGACAGCAACCGCATTCGAAACTTCGATAACCATTCACCATTCGACATGCTTCATACCCCACAAACCTTAATCTTCACCTACCCCGCTCTGATAAAGTCAAATACCGTACATAGCACCGGCTTTAACATTACAAAAGGAAAATTCGCTTCTTGCCCCACACCAGATCCTCCAAACCGATTAGTCTTTCTAATGGGAACACACGGCGTCCTCTGCAAGGCACAAACTGACTCTATACATAATGACACTCCAACAGATAGTTAGTGGCAGCACGCCTGAACTCTTTATTTCCGTTCCGCCGTCCCAACAACCGCCGCGTGCCCCACTCTTCTGGACCCATCCCCGTAATCTCGCAACGCGCCCTGCCAGTCAAGAGCCCCTTTCTCGTGAGCGGTGTCACCGATCAATTGCAGAATTGCAGAATATGGCCACGAAACCAAAGAGGGTCTCAAACTGACGACAGAGTGACCGACCGCCAGAAGTAACATGACTTCGACTTATTACAGTACAACAAATTGTGTGTGTGCGCGTGCGTGCGTGCGTGCGTGCGTGTGTTGGGCCTAAGAGGGACGAGGCGACGGGGTAGTGGAGAAGACTACGTAACGAGGAACTTAATTACCTGTACTCATCACCAAATATTCTTCGGGTAATAAAATCGAGAAGAATGAGATAGGCAGAGCATGTAGCACGTAGGGATCAGAGGTGCATACAGGATTTTCGTGAGGGACCAGAGGGAAGGTGACCACTTGGGAGACCCAGGTCTAGATGGGAGGGTAATATTACAACGGGTCTTCAAGAAGTGGGATGGGGCATGGACTGGATTGAGCTGGCTCAGGATAGGGACAGTGGCGGGCTGTTGTGAATGCGGTAATGAACTTCCGGGTTCCATAAAATGCGGGGAATTTTTTGACTTGCTTAGAAAATGTTAGCTTCTCAAGAACTGAAGTGATGTGAAGTGTAATGTGTAAATAAGTGAAGTGATGTGAAGTGAAGTGTAGTGTGTAAATAAGTGAAGTGTTGTGTGTAAATAAGTGAAGTGATGTGAAAGTGTTCTGAAACGTGTGTGTGTGGGTATATTGTATTTGCGTGGGAATATTACGTTGTATTTGTATGGGTATACAGTATTTTATTGTATTTGTGTACGTATATTGTGTTTATGTGGGTATATTGTATTTGAATTTTATTTGTGTACGTATATTTTTTGTGGGGTATATTGCATTTGTATTGCATATGTGTACGTATATTGTACTTGTATGGGTAGAGTGTATTTGTGTAGGTATACGAGTATTGTATCTGTGTGGGTATATTGTACTTGTGTAGGTATATTGTATTAGTGTAGGCACATTGTATTGTGTGGGTGAACTGCCAATACGTGTATTGTAATTTGTGCTGTTCCGTTTATGTATGTGTTATTGTACTGTGGTGTCTGTACTGGTGTAAGGCTGCTGCCACCGGGTAAAAACCCAATTGCAGTAAGAAATAATAATAATAATAATAATAATAATAATAATATAAGGCCTCTGCTCCATGGAGTCAGTCAATTAGTTAGTTAGTTAGTTAGTTAGTTAGTTAGTTAGTTAGTTAGTTAGTTAGTTAGTTAGTTAGTTAGTTAGTTAGTTACTTAGTTAGTGTCCCCAAGTGATTCTCACAGGAAACTCACCCTTATTCTTTCCCTGTACGGCATTCACAAATGGTCTTTTCTGGTGGAGGCATGCTGTGTTTTCTGTGAGGTGCGAACATGATCTTCCTGTGTAACGCAGATTAGTTTCAGCCTTCAAAGGCTCAACTGGGTTTGACTCCATGGCGCCGGTAAGAGCCCTTGTTAAATAAAAGGTAGGGAAAAACAGCACATTGGCGGAAAATGCAAAATGAGAAGATTATAAAATATTTACTCTTCGTCAGACGCTTTAGGGCGATAAAGCCGAGGAGGATGAGATGAGCGGAACATGTAGTAAATCTGGGAGAGATAAAATACAAAATTTTGGGAGAAAATTGGAGTGAGTTTTACTTATGTTTTTCAAAAATAATTTCGGGCAGAGGAGCAGAATTTTCTCTCTCCCAAAACGTAAAGACGAGGTCTGGGGCCGTCAACCTCTTATTCAGGGGTTACTGGGGACTAGAGACAACCAGGATGTCAATTTGACAACTCACCTCCATCTACAGCCGAGGTTAAGAATGAGTGGAGAGATCTGTCTACTCCCCCATACGCTTTTATTGCGTGTAGAGGATAATTTTGCCGCTACTTTAATATTATCCTACCATCTATGCTTACGTCCTCCAAGTGGCCTCTTTGCTTCTGGTTTCTCCAACAACATCCTGCACGCACTCCCCCCCCCCCCATGTATGACGTGCACGTAGGAGTAGAATTTTGAAATTCGATATTACAGCAATTGAGTACAAGGGTGGGCAATATGTTCATGTCGAACACGATGGGGTCTAGCGTCAGGCCGTTTCGTAGGCGTTAATGGATCTTATAATTTATGACAGGCGGCAAAGTTTATAATTATGGTGGAACCCGCTTGTAACGACATCGGTTTATAGGACATCTCGTACATAACGTCACATGTTCTCCGGTACCAATTAATTCTTCACTGTTAACCATAACATTATATTCCTCGGTTATAAAATGCTCGCTTATAACGACACAAAATATTATTCAGTCCCTTTCAAAACGTTATAACCGAGTTCGACTGTAGTTAGGAGGCTTCTCAAAAAAAATATTGTGCCCAACACAATAGCAAGCGGCCAAAGACGTGTACCGACTTCCACCGCTCGAATGTGTCAAAATCGTGTGTTCTAACCCCTCAATGGGCATAAATTTATGACCGTCTATTTTCTGTCATTTTGCTGTCCTGTATTATTTATGTTCTCAAATTATTTTACGCAGGTCTTCCATTTTGCAAAACCAACTATTCGACATTCCCTTTCGACCCTTTCTTAAATTTCTCGAATTCCACGCCTCTGCCTAGAACAGGTTGCGGTGTGTGTAGGGGCGAGGGTAAGAAGGACATCGAATTGGTAAACCTTACACGAAAACATCATCAGAGCAGCCCGTTTGCACACAACACACGTCAGAAACAGGTGGACGCATCACGACCAGCGCGAACGTGAAACTCGAGAAAAGAAATGGTTTGCCGCTTGCTAGGCATTACATAAAATTGGACGAGTGACAGAACCATTTAAATTGCATCACAGCTCATGCATATTTCTATGCTGATGCTGAGAGAGTACAAGACAGCAAGACTAAATCATGAAGATCAAGTCGTAGGTTTAAAAACCACAAAATGTTACGCACCGTGGCACAAAATAACATCCCAGATACATGCTAACACGTAAAATAAACGCGATCACATCACCCCAGATGTTAATGTAGAAATATGCACGAACAACTAACTTACTAAAATGATAAGAAATTATAAGCAAGCTTCAAAGTAGATTCCTGTGATGATAAAAATGAAGAATCATAAAACTAAACCCTTTTAAGTGACACAAAAACTAGTTCTTGTCTCGGAAAAAAAATACAGCGCTTGCTGACTCCGCTTTGGTGATTTTAATTTTTAATACAAACAGTAATCACAAAAAAATGCACAAAGAGAGTTTTATCATCAATCGTAACACACTCCTACATGTTTCGACCCTGCTGTGTCATCTACAGTGGGAACTTTTTGTTATCGTAAACATGTAGGAGTGTGTTACGATTGATGATAAAACTCTCTTTGTGCATTTGTTAGTGATTAGTGTTTTTGTATAATATAGTGCACGGACATGGAACATAATAAAAAATTAATTTTTAATATTTTAATATTTTACTCTTCGGGCGATGGATGAAGTCCATAAACCCGTCACCACACAATAGATGAAGCCTGTCTAACACGCGGTCAGCCATGTTGTGTCACGCGTCCCGCGGCTGCTATTGTAACTTATTTACATAATATACGCTACAAAAATTTAAAAAACAGTTTATGTGGTTATGTATAACATTTACTGTGATGCTTACACTTCCGGCCAGCGAACCGCCCCACATTGATGGCCGTGGCCCTTCACCTAGAGGAAAATGTGAGGATGCTGTTTACAGAGATGCCGTAGATGTGCTACAGATACAGAAATGGAAGGCGACAGGAAGGAAGAGAGGGTTGGAGGAAGGTGATCGGGGAGGCCATGGTCCGAAAACGGAGCCAAGCGCCACACAAGAAGAAGAATAAAAGAATAAGAAGACGATGATAATGACCGACACACAAAAGACCTCCAATTGAGACTTGATGTTCTATGCAGTTTTAAGGATTACATGTGTTCCTTCTAATCCGAGAACTTTCAGCTACATTGTGTATAGGGGTCACATTTTGCTTTCATTCTGTCTGAATCGTTTCTCCAATTTCGTTGGTTATTTTTGTTTCGCCTACTATGATTGTAGTTTGCATTTCATTTATTTTTATTACGTAGTCTGTCTTAGAAGTAATCCCCCAGTGGTGATCTTCACATCTAAAAATATAAAAACAATATTCGATGGAAACCTTTCTTCTGATGTCTGTACAGACTTATGTTATGGCACAAACTTCTCTGTGATAAAACACCGCCTACCTACTTTTTTATCTTGCTCACATTTCTATACGCAATATCCACTTTGACAAAGGGTTTCTTATGCTAAGAAAACCGTAACGACAATAAAATTCTACGTACACGAAAACAAGTAGCCATTCTTCAATCGATTCCATGAAGAACAACAAACGCAGAGGTGGGTTTCAAACGCAATCGAGAAAAGTCACAGAAAACAGCAAGAAGGACTTACGCACATTTTCTTTGACAAAAAGAAAAGAGAAAAACTGAAAAATAAAGAACTCCTTTCTTCGCCCTGGTGTTCCAAGTGGTCTCACTCCCTCACTTCTCCCCACCAAAATGATTTTTTCTCCTCCATACCTGCTATATGTCCCACTTTGTTGATATTCATCAAGATTAACGCTTTAAAAACGAAATGTAATCTGTTTTATATAAGGACTCAGGGCGTACCGCGCTGTAAACATTCTCCACTTCGGTTATAAAAACCAGTCTCTTAATGTTTTATAAGGCAAAAGTTGCTGTTTGTTCTGAGATCCGTACAAAACACATAAACGCAATGTGGGCACCACGTAGAATTTTTTAATGTTAAACCTGGTGGTACGTAAAGTTACCGCTAGGCTTTAAAAGGTTAAGTAACTTCACAAAAAGGTTTTAACGTTTCATATTGGTTTGGGAAAACAGAAAAAACTTCTTAGAGAAACGATATTTTAATGAACTACAGTCATATTGTTACTAGCAATTTTAAAAGCTGTTTGGTTTCCATTACGAAAGAACAGGGTCAGCTTGTTTATACACAGGGTACGTGTAGGTGTATGACCCATACAGGTTATGTTGCAAAGCAAATAAAATCCCATAATGAATCAGAGTAATTCCCATAAAAGTTACTCTTTTATTTTTCAAAGACCTCTGGCGATTTACTTGATTGATTATAAAAAAAGACGAAAGGTTATGCGACAAGAAACTGAAATATCAGGCAGCACTACTGCGTGTATTTGACACAGACGGCAGCGTTCCACACGCTAGACAATCACTGGCCACTGCTAAAACAAGCAGTTTTGCACGAAAGCAAATAACGGACGCATCTACATCGGAAACGTGGGGAAATTCCTTCAGCAGAGTCTCAACCGTGATTGATTGCACTGTCCCACATCTTCCACACAATTACCTCAAGCCTTTCACGAGATCTTACGAAACGATTTCCAGGATATATCATGTCATAGCGTTTGACAGGCCATCATTGTCACCGGACCTCATTTCTGAAACTGTGTCTTCCAATTCAGGAAATAAATCTCTGTCAAATGGTCACTTCCAGTAAAGTGGGGCAACTTGACTTTTATCGAAGCAGTACGATGTTCCTCGCCACTCAGATTCGGAACGAATCGTGCAAAAAGACAGTCACTTATAGGCCTCCTAAGCAGGTTACAATGAGAAACGTTCTAAATTCGCATTCAAGAAGCGACCGGTTGCGATATCAGTTTTTACCAATACCTACAGGTATTATCACGATTCCCGATGGTGCCAGTGGATTTTTTCATTGGCATAATCCTGTCGGCCGCACTATGGCCCTGGGGTCGACTCAGCTTCTAACAGACATGAGTACCAGGAATATTTCCTGGGGTGTAAAGGCGGCCGGTGCTTAGAGCTGACAACCTTACCACCTTCATGTGCCGATTGTCTAGAAATCTGGGAACCTCAACCTCCTGGATCCCTAAGGGCCTGTCCAGGCCTGTAACGGGACTGCTTTACCTTTACCCTTACCTTTTACAGGTATTATCAAGGCTAAGGATTTCGTTGTTTCCTTATTCGCTCCTCCCCAGTGTCAGCACAGTAGCTGTTATATAGAGGGCAGACGCTACTTGCTTTCTTATAAATCCCGACCTGCATCACTAAAGGCTATACAGTTTCTACAGTTCTTGCTGCGTCTTCACATACAATAAAATCGACTGCCTAGCACTCAAGTAGTGCTGTGGATATGACGCCGCAGCTGTCAATAAAATTGCATCTTTATCACCTACTTAGAGAATTCATTGGAAAGAGTGTGTATTGAGAAGCTGATTGTCGCCCAGAGGTTCAAGAAATCCTCCCGAAGGTTCATTAACAGTTTCGCAACATCTAACCATCGACCCCTATCTTTACCCAACTGAATTCTTTTCATACTCGCCGATTCTACTTGCGTAGGAACGTTTTTAATATTATCCTCTCATATAAGTCTGGGATTTACGCGCGATTCCATGACAGAAGAACTGTATTAATTTGTTACCCTCATACGCATGCTATATGCCCCACCAATCTCCTTTATAATCTTAATTCTATTTACAAAAATCACAATGTATGACGCTCCTCTTGATGCATTTTTCCACACTTCCTCTACGGTCCAAATACTCTTCTCGGCCCGACACTCTCAAAAATCCACTAACTAACTAACTAACTAACTAACTAACTAACTAACTAACTAACTAACTAACTAACTAACTCCATGGAGCAGAGGCCTTCTTGAGAAGCTAACAATTTCTCAGCTAGTCAAGAAATTCCCCGCATTTATGGAACCCGGAGGTTCATTACCGCATTCACAAGAGCCCGCCACCTGCCCCTATCCTGAGCCAGCTCAATCCGTAGCTGGGGTCGTACCAAGGAATCGGTCCAGGTCCGAGGTTTTGTAGGCTGTTTCGTAAAATCATAATTTTTACGGTGAGGGGTTGTTAGCACTTCGCCCAACCCCCAAACCGGAGGGCCACCCCTTGTCGGCTGTCCGCGGCTGCTTATTCAATGTATTCGCAGCTACCCACCATAACTCGAGGCCGTTTCTCCATGTACAACCTGAGGAGGCGCCATGCCGTGTTGACCGCGATCCCCTTAACATGGCTAAAAAATCCTTAATAGCTGAAAAATATTGTCTTCTGAAACGTGACGCTACCTAATATGACAGACGTTTGCCGACATTTCGGAACAATGTGTTACCGAAACGTTGGGAACTTTCTGCCTGAATGCGCAGTGTAGCATTCCAGAAGACAGTTTTCTGTAGTCACCGACGTCAAGACGTCAAATGTCGCCCAACAGATATGTAAGAGACTCAACTTCTCTTCAATTCAAAACACCAGATAACAGAATTCCCAATAACCGCTTCTTTTAAATTTTTAAGTAGCAGACGCGAATCAAAAATATTCTCAGATGAAACGTAGCAAGCATTTCTGCTATTTAATACGCTTTGAGTATATCCGTGACTGAAGTGATGCCTGGGTCTCGCATTCTTTTTTTTTTCAATCAACGACCCTTCGAATAATGATACACGTGGCATACCGATACCGGTAACGTAAAAATAAGTGCTTCGAATTGTGTTTTTTTGGGGTGCGGCATGAAAGGTATGGCGTATCTATGCGTCCGTTTGTACTTCCCTGACTGTTAGGTGGAAAGTTTAAACCAGCAACTGGAATTCCCTACTGCAGAGTTTGTAAAATAAATGGAACGAACTATGGAAGGAATTTCCGTTATTATTAGGAATCGAATTATTAATTCATGGAAAATCAGTCCGACATACCATTACGGCAATTACATTCAGTTTGCTGCTGTACTTAAAATATTTAAAACCAGGCGTTTTACAGGAAATTTAGCAAGACGCTAGTTACATATAAAGATATTTCACGTTCTGAACCTAATCTTATTTCAGATTTTCCTTGAACGGAGGATCGGGCTGACAATTTTAGATATAAGAGACTAATACATTTTAATTAAATTCGAGAAAAGAGAATGAAAGATACAGTTAAATGAACCATGCTAAGGAAGAAAAAATACATGTCTATAAAGACAAATACTACGTTATACAAACTAGGTACGATAGTAACGACATCTGTCGACCGTCTACAGTGCTGTAGAAGACAACCACTCTGAAGAGTATTAGTTGCCGATATGCACAATATCTTGCTCCAGTTTGTGTAACACTAAAGTATTAATAAATAACGAAAACTGAGAGAAATTGTGCTACAAATCAACGCACCATGACGTGTTGATTCTTGTTCCCTATCCTACTTTGTTGCAAACGAAATTGAGGATCGCTTTTCTCCACGAAGCCACGTCTCTGGCTATGACTCATTGTCCTAAAGAAGTCAGGGGTTCCACGAAGCGGAAGTTAGGTTCGTATTTCTGCACAAGAACAGGTGACGGATTTACTCTAGACGGAGGACGTAGGAATAATACAGGGTCGCTGATAGCCACAGGCCCTTGCTTGCCTTCTAACCCTTTAAAGACGAAGCGTGTCTGTTTTATATAAGGAATCAGTGCGTACCGCGCTGTAGACACTCTCCACTTCGGTTATAAAAACCAGTCTCTTAACATTTTATAAGGCAAAAGTTGCTGTTTGTTCTGAGATCCGTACAAAACACATAAACGCAATGTGGGCATAACGTAGAATTTTTTAATGTTAAACCTGGCGGTATGTAAAGTTACCGCTAGGCTTTAAAGGGTTAAGATACATTTTACAAGAAAGGGAACGCAGAAATCGTAATTCATGATGCCCTTAGATGGATGTACAAGATTAAACAAAAAAGTGGAAACAGACAGCACAAAACCTAAATGCAAGAGGTCAGTGCAAAAGAGAAAGAAAGTCCATTTATACAGAATGAGTGACGACTGGTGACAGAAAATGAAACACGATGGCAAGAGTATAGGGTGGGGAGAGGAGAAAGGCTAGGAATACTCTGGTAAGTAAATCTTTCGACCAGCACAGCGATTAAAACGAATAAAACATGAAGACAAGAATAACAGCTACAGTAAGAAATAGTTACAAAGAATAAATGCATAAAATTCTTCACTGAATAGTTGAGACTATCGGGTAGACGCGCGATAATATTAAAGTACATATTGCATAAGCAATGTGTAATAATATGGACTGGTTTAATTTTGATCAGTGTAGAGACCAGAGGCGGGTTTTGATAAGGTACTGGACCATAAAGGGTGATTGATTCTTGGCTTTCCATGGAAGCACTTAAATCGTCTGGATGGGCTATGCTCCAGGCAGTTACTTACTGCTCTACAGGATTAGCGTTCCGGAACTGAAATGTCCGCCATTCAGTAGTGCTGCGGTTAGACGGTCACTCCCTTGTGTTGAGCTTCAGGCAGAGTGACGGCACACAGACCAAGACAGACCATTCATCGGTGAAGTAGCCCGATCGGTTTGTGAAATGGTTATGGTCCGTTATTCACTAACAGACCTGCAGGTAAGTCTATGGACTATTGCTAAGTCCTATTGCCATTTGAATAACAGCAGACGTTCATGGCAAGCGTGACAATTGACACATTTCATAAGGTAGGCAGGGAATAAGGGAAATTGCTTGAACTAGTTGTAAAATACCGGCAGAGTATCTGTCGTGATCGACTCCACCATGCATGAAATCTCAGCGTTCGAGGCTTCTTTGACTGGATGCGAAAAGTAAATCCTTTCTCCTATGTACTTCCGCTTTCCCATTCACTTTGCCCTCTGTGCTTTCTCCTTTTTCACTTAAATCTGACGAATTCTAAGCAAAACACTCGAGTCAAATACCGAGCGGCAAAAACAATCCTTCCTTTATATCTCCATTCTTCTGAAGCTAGCTACAGAATACTTCAGACACGGTTCTGCAACAAAAGTCACTAACCTCACGCCTTAATCAAGTTTTAAACTTACCCTGGTGGTTGTGCTTACTGCGCACCTAAGGACTCCCGCTGCAGCGACACTGCAGTGCACACTACCGAACCAGCACTCAATTGTTTTATGAGAAATGACACCTGACTATTCATAAAGCACTCTTCTTAGGCACCACGCTAGGAAGATTTGTTACATGAATGCATTGTTACGCGCGTCCGACAGGCAACCCCAGGTGGCGAGGTCCTGTCAGCTTCACGCACCGGCCACTCTACAGTGGAGATGTGTGGCCAGCTTCACGCACCGGCCACTCTACAGTGGAGATGTGTGGTCAGCTTCATGCACCGGCCACTCTACAGTAGTGACTGGTTAGTTTCACGCACCGGCCACTCTACAGTGGAGATGTGTGACCAGCTTCACGCATCGGCCACACTACAGCGGAGATGTGTGGCCAGCTTCACGCATCGGCCACACTACAGCGGAGATGTGTGGCCAGCTTCACGCATCGGCCACACTACAGCGGAGATGTGTGGCCAGCTTAATGCACCGGCCACTCTACAGCGGAGATATGTGGTCAGCTTAATGCACCGGCCACTCTACAGCGGAGATATGTGGTCGGCTTAATGCACCGGCCACTCTACAGCGGAGATATGTGGTCAGCTTAATGCACCAGCCACTCTACAGCGGAGATATGTGGTCAGCTTAATGCACCGGCCACTCTACAGCGGAGATATGTGGTCAGCTTAATGCACCGGCCACTCTACAGTGGAGATGTGCGGTTAGCTACATGCACCGGCCACTCTACAGTGAAAAGCCACTCGACAGTGGAGATGTGTAGTCAGCTTAATGCACCGGACACTCTACAGTGGAGATGTGTGGTCAGCTTAATGCACCGGCCACTCTACAGTGGAAATGTGTGGTCAGCTTCACGCAACGGCCACACTATGGCGCCTACAAGATGCACGCAACAGGCTCATCCAAAACATTTGTACCTACATACCAATCTAGACGACATCACTTCGCATAAAACACAGGCTTAACATTCAACGCGGTGTGAAATTCATCTGTAACAAAAACAGCAGCAAACACCAAACGGATGTCAAAGCAAGGCTGGGAAATACGTTGCTAATACCCTCAAACTTCGTAAATCCACACCGTCGTATATGACTTGAGATGCTGACAGAAAACAGTACAGTAGATTGTGAGGAAAATGCGCCGTGATATAAGGAACATTACGGAGCTGTCACGTGCCTTGTTTATGTACCAAAGAATACATTTTGCCAAACGCGTATAAACTGCAGGAATGTTGCGATACAAACTACCTAGCTCAGTGAAATACGTAACACGAGGGTGGGGTTACCGCATCAAGAGAAAATTCATGACAAAACAGCACGTACAGTTAGAGTTCCATTAAGATTTAAGGCGTCAGAAGGGTATAAAAGGCACCAACTTTAAGGATTCTTACAGTAAAGCAGGTCGAGATGAGCCGTCGCTCCCCATCAGTACCAAGCAAATACAACGGCTTTTTAAAGCACGTCACTTATATATCGCAGCGACACTCGAAACGTAGATAAATGTGCATTCGTATTTGAAACCACACTGTCAATACAAAAGCTGCATTTCTATTCACACTACATACACCTGCTAACGACATGGAATATTCTTTCCCGATATCTTTTCTAAATATTCTCCACATCAAAATATGATTCAAATACAATTTTAGTGCAGAATACGACCTAACATTGTTATGTGTGAATTATCTGTTCCGCAATTCTCTGGCGTAAGTATTAGAAGTAGGAAAATATGTGACGAGAAAATTTAGCTAAATAAGAAGATTGAGATAAAGAAAAAAATTCAGAAATGTTAGAAAAGCAAATTTAATATTTTCATTTCCCACAATATCACAATTTCCCAAAATATTGGCACATACTGCCCCCCCACCCCCCCAGGTATCGGGATCTTCAGGAATCGTGGGCCATTCCAGATTTAAATGTACGTAAAAATGTAACCTTGTGTGTGCGTTTAATCAAATACCACGTCAAGGTACTGAATGCGGTGTGGAGATACAGCTCCAAGCATTCCTAACCTCGTCATCATTAGTTTAGGTGAGGAATAAGTTTCCCCACTAGACATTTAATCTCCGGGGTAAAAGTCCAGAATAACTATTCACCTTTTAAAGCCTAAAATCTCAGAACAAACAGCAACTTTTGCCTTATAAAACATTAAGAGACTGGTTTTTATAACCGAAGTGGAGAGTGTTTACAGCGCGGTACGCACTGAGTCCTTATATAAAACAGATACGCTTCTTCTTTAAAGGGTTAAATAGGAAGCTAAGAGAGTCCCACAGCCGATAGGGACACAGCGCACGAACAAAAAATGCTGTTACTGCTAGGATCAGAATACAGGGTCTTCTGTCATCTACCCGCTGCCAGCCATTATACTAGCAAACAGAATATAAATTATTTCTCTGCTTTCATTCGCATAAGAATACCAACTTTTGTCCCAGTTACCTCAGACTATAAATATTGGCCATGGAGAATCTTCTGCACAAACGTTTGTGTTTCTCGCAGTTGTTACAGGCCCTGCTTTCGGCAAGCTGAATCCACTTGGATAAGGAGAAAAAACATCAGATCACATCTAATGGCGCCTACTGCACTATAATATACTGCAAAATCCTCCTCCTCCTTCTAAATGCGTGAGGTTAGGGGCCGTCGCTGTAAGCAAGATGAGAGGCATGTCCTGGGATGTACTTCGACTTATGGCAGCATGCCAGGACTGTTCGTATGCTCGGCAGGAAGGAAGTTTAAGGGGGTTGTGCAATACGTAGAGGAAATTTTCGTATTTTACAGAAACTTCATAAAGCGATTCTTATTCGTTCGTCGTAGAACAAACCCAGTTTGTATGCCAATCTTTGTTCTCACTTACTCGACCTAAAAGCGCAGAGATTTCAGTGATGTTGCCACACACCATGACAAAAACACACATTGGGCCTATCGGGGGCAGGGGTGACACAAACGTGGACAGTGCCCATACTTAGATCGTCCTCGACATCTGAAAAGGAAATGTACTACATCTAGAGGCACATGTGATTTGTGGGCATGCGCACAGGCATTCTAACAAGCGTTCGAAAAAAAAATCGCTGGCCGGCTAGTTCGTGCAGGAAACATCTTTAAAAAACTTATTGAAATAAAAAATTTATTAAAATAAGTGCTGCAAGAATTTCTTTCCCATTATTAAGCTTGCAAATAGAGACGTACCGCAGTTGTATTATGCAACGCCCTAAGTTCATTGCAACAGCATTTCAACTGAACGGCTGGAGGTGGAATATTTAAAACCAGAGCAAGAAAAGTAATACTTTGAATCCAGTGTTTGATTTTGGTAATTTAACAGATTCATTGACAAACGGGCATTCAATCTAATTAACTTTACGATTCATTATTTAACTCGATGAAACTTCGCGTTCAGCACACGCAGCAGGTGTAACACAGTCGCTCTACTGTGGCGACATTCAAATGTTTCCCATTCATTTACTGTCGTCCCTTCTGCCTACTCCCTGTGACCTAAGTACAGTCCTAGCGAATCGTAATGTCGTAAGACGGTCACTGTTTAATAAAAACCGTTCTTAACCTTTTAAAGCCTAGCGGTAACTTTACGTACCACCAGGTTCAACATTAAAAAATTCTACGTGGTGCCTACATTGCGTTTATGTATTTTGCACGGATCTCACAACAAACAGCAACTTTTGCCTTATAAAACATTAAGAGACTGGTTTTTATAACCGAAGTGGAGAGTGTTTACAGCGCGGTACGCACTGAGTCCTTATATAAAACAGATACGCTTCGTCTTTAACCTTTTAAAGCCTAGCGGTAACTTTACGTACCACCAGGTTCAACATTAAAACATTCTACGTGGTGCCCACATTGCGTTTATGTGTTTTGTACGGATCTCAGAACAAACAGCAACTTTTGCCTTATAAAACATTAAGAGACTGGTTTTTATAACCGAAGTGGAGAATGTTTACAGCGCGGTACGCACTGAGTTCTTATATAAAACAGATACGCTTCGTCTTTAAAGGGTTAAAACTGACGCATCTTAAGCCGTACATTTTGTCCAGTACAGTACCTTACAAAAAACTGCACCGAAGCATTTATCAGACGGGCCCAGTGAATTACTACCAATCCTTGTCAGATGAAGACACTCTCAGTGTGGACAAGCACATCTGCAGGGATGAGTTACATATAAACACCAGAGTGCACTGCTGTCGCTGTTCTTCCATCCCGCTCAAGATGTTAATGCGTGTTTACGAACAGTTTATGAGTTCACATGAGGAGAGTGTTTTCAAAAACACACATTTCCTCGCCCCACAAGACTTCAGTTCTGCTTACACAACACTTAGAGATAGAGTTCTTAAAAACGAGAAATCATCTAACGTACAGTACCTGAAAGAAGGGACACTTATGGAGGCTGCTGCATCCAATATCACACGACCGTACGCTTTTGAAAACAGGTAACTTCATTTTTTCCTAAGTTGGTACACCTGTCTTTAAACTTCCCCAAGTTACAAGAGGATAGTGTTTACGAAGAAGAAAAGGAAGTATAAGTTAGTAACTAATTAACTAGAGCCAAAGCCCGCTTATAACGACATCGGTTTATGCGATGCCTCGTCTATAGCGTCACAGGCTCTGCGGTACAAATTAATTTCTCACTGTTAATCATAACATTACACTTCTAGGTTATAACGACACTCTTTATAAAACATTCAGTGCTCTTCACGACGTTATAAGCGAGTTCGACTCTAATCCTAACGAACAGATTTGTTCTTTAGAAAATAACTATCGTTCAGGAAGTTTAAAGTTAACGTGTGTGTAATTAAAATTAAGTAGCAAATTAAATTTATAATAAACACCACCCAAACTGCAACCATGCAATGCTCTGTATACACAACAGTCAAATGTTTCATTTTGTTTCGCACTCCTTCCCTCTTCTACCTACTCACAGCAGGTGTCGAGGTTGTTTATTTTCACTTGAACACACTCAGACACACTCCACAGTCGGTAGGACTCCTCTGGACGAGGGATCGGCCCGTCGCAAAGACCTCTACCTGACAACACAAACACTGTACAAGAGACAAACAACCATGCCGCCGGTGGTATTCGAACCCACGATTCCAGCAAGCGCTCGGCCGCAGACCCACGACTTAGACCGCGCGGCCACTGGGATCGGCCAGTCAGTGCTTTAGATCTCAAATCCTCTGCTCAATGTATGATTAAATATAGAACCTTCAATATGTTGTATACGTCGGACCTGAAGATGTCTCGATTTATAAGCCGAAACATGTCGTCGGTTAAGATCTGAGTCAATAGACAGCTGTGTTATATGAACTAATTTCAAAACATCTGATCCAACGCAAACCAGGACGCGCTATTTCAGACTATAAAAGTTCCATCCCCTTGCATACGACCCAAAATTAATTATGGTTTTCAGAACAGCCCATTCCTGTCCCTCATGCTGTGGCAGGTGCAGTCAGTGCGCATTCTCAAGGCCATTTCCCTAAATATTCCTTTCAATTTACAAAGATTTAAATATTTTAGTACGCCACGCCGTGCCGATTACATAACAGCACACCAGCTGACACAGCGAACCATTAGTAGACGTGACCGTCCATCTTCCTTTAATTGGTTTTCCTACGTATATTGGCTAATGACTGCAAATTAGTAAGGTCCTTTGCAAGCCATTTTCCGAACTTCCCACTCACCCAATCTTATGTCCAATTATGCTTTCTGAGCCTTTACTTAAATATGCTCTTTAACACATTATTAGAATTGCACTCAAATTCCCTTAAATTCCAGGATATAAAGCAACAAGAACTGAAGCAAACAAACAAAAAAACAAACAAAAAGCAAACAAACAAACAAACAAACAAACAAACAAACAAACAAAAAGCAAACAAACAAAGTGTGTTGTACAAAATCCTTCAAATTACAACAAACAATTTCTACTCCACGTGCCGCCGTACCTTTCATTTATAATGCAACAGACAAAATCGTACTCATCACTACATCTTTCTTTCGCAGTCCTTCCCTCTTCTACCTGCGTGTTCACAGCAGGTGTCGAGGTTGGTTATTTCCACTTGATCACACTCAGACACACACCACAGTCGGTAGGCGTCCTCTGGACGACGGATCGGCCCGTCGCAGAGACCTCTACCTGACAACACAAACACTGTACAAGACAAACATCCATGCCTCCGGTGGGATTCGAACCCACGATCCCAGCCAAGCGCTTGGCCGCACACCGCGCGGCCACTGGGATCGGCCTCATCACTACATAACGTACTAAAAAAACTCGCATTCTTCTAAAACGCCTAAACCATACCCTTCGTGGTCAGGATTGCATAAATCACACGCCCCGTTATTAACGTCAAGTTCCTGCCAATGAAAGAAAAATTGTAGGTTTGTGTTACAACCATAATGCCCGCATGTGTAGGTGTGAGTGTCGTCTATCCAAATTCTGAATCAATTTATTGATTTTCACAAAAATGTCACGGACATTTTAGGTCATCCATAAGCCACTCTTTACAATATCCTGTAACATTCGGGTCACGCGAACTTTAGAGGTGCGAGCGATATTAGTGCGAGTCACTTTACAGCCCTTAAATGCTGTGTTGACACAGAATTTAAGGGCACATTTTGTAAAATGTAAAATATGATATGTGTTAAGATGACACTTTTTGTAAAATTTAAAACATGGGATGTGTTCAGGTAACATTTTTTGTGGCGTGTAAAATATGAGATATGTTAACCCTTTGAAGACGAAACATGTCTGTTTTATATAAGAACTCAGTGCGCACCGCGCTGCGAACACTTTCCACTTCGGTTATAAAAACCAGTCTCTTAATGTTTTGTAAGGCAAAAGTTGCTGTTTGTTCTGAGATCCGTACAAAACACATAAACGCAATGTGGGCACCACGTAGAATTTTTTACTGTTAAACCTGGTGGTACGTAAAGTTACCGCTAGGCTTTAAAAGGTTAAAAGAATCAGCATATTAAATTATTCGTTTGCTTTTTCCATTACCTTAATCGGAGTTTTATGTGTTACACCTGAACTGATCCTAGACTTTTAAACTCATTCTTCTGCGAATTTTCGCCTTTCATTTATCTGTCACTTTCCGTAACACGACTCTCTATACATTGAGTTGGCCAGACTGGACAGGTCCAATTTCGACCTTCATTATGCCCGAAGTATCCATCCGTCATTTTGATAATTACAGTATCTGTAACTATGACACGCCATTGCAAACCATCTGGAAGCAAACAATGAAAGCGTCAAGCTGTCATTAGGGCATAGATATCACTTTTCCTGTCCACATTCAAGCGGCTGTGAAACACACAGCCATCATCTCGCTGCAGCAGGAAAGTACAGTGCTGACAAACAGCACACATACGCCTACGTATACGTCCTGACGTCCTTGAATTTAAACCGGATACAGGGACACAGAAACTGATTATCAGATTTGATTTTGTTCAAGGATGAGGTAATATTGAGGTTTTTTTTTATGGTGGTGAAGTGCCCCGCAGCAGACGCTACGGGCGCACCGCAGCCTTAAGGCTTCTTGTGCAACCCTGTGATGAAGATGAAGATAATGGAGCACCGGTGGAATGAAATTGACAGGGGAAAACCGAAGTACTCGGGGAAAAACCTGTCCCAGTGCCACTTTGTCCACCACAAATCCCACAAGGACTGACCTGGGATCGAACCTGGGCCTCCGCGATGGGAGGCCGGCGGCTAACCGCCTGAGCCATGGCACGGCCCTAATATTGAGGTTTCCTTTCACGAAAAGCATAAGGATATACCGCCTGTCCGTCCGTTGGTCAATGTGTCCTGTATCACGTTGTATTTCTGGAAACACAACAGAATTTTAAGGTTAAAGTCTTCTGGGATGTTAGTATGCGTCGTTGCTTCACTCCCTACAGATATTTTCGAAATATCATAACTGCTTTAGTTCAAGGTCAAGCAGTTGAAGAATCACATCTTCAGCAATGTCGCTGAGATGATTCCAAATCTCGCACAACACTGGATCAAGTTTACTGTTACAGTCTGCAGCAAATGCTTTAAATATCCAGTGTTTCAATATTACTGACGTCTTAGGCGTGACGCCGTGTAGTTGCTAAATATGTATCTGACTTATACACAAGCATGTTGTGCAGCAATTGCCTCGTCACGCCTCTGTACGTGACGTTCGGATGAAATCAATCCTGGATATACCGGACAGATATAAAAGGTCATAAATTAGAGCGAGAAAAAATATAGAAAGTTCTGGAAAAGCTGCATGGATTCAAGTCCGTAAGAACCATCTCTCTAGTACGTTCTAAATTTGAGGGCTGCAGATTTTTCTGTCTGTTTGTAGTCCTTTATAAAGTTCTTAAATATGGAACATTTGGCACAGGGTAAGTGATAAATGCGTTGGAAAGTAACGCTCCTCTTTAACATTACTGACCCAGACAAAATATTTAAAAGGTAAAAGTTGTTTAATTCACAATACATGTAAAGTTAAAGACAAGAAATTTCAGAACAAAACGTGACTAGAATCGGGTTTCTTTCCGTCAGGCTTTGTAACGTCCACAAGGAAACATAATTTAAAAAGCCAAATGTGATCTTTTGAAGTACTACAGGGAAGAACATCGATGCAGTTAGTTCCACGGAGCAGAGTCTTTTTTGAAAATCTGACAGTTGGCCACTTGCTCAAGAAATTCCCAGACTTTTTATGGAATCTGAATGTTAACTGCCGTGTTCACAACAGTCAGGCCGTGGAACCTAATCCACAGTCTCACATCCCACTTTTAAGACCAAATTTGATTATCACCCTCGCATATCTCCAGGAGTCTCCGAATTTATCCCCCCCCCCCGCTTTAGGCGCAATACACATTCCAGTGGTGGACAATCTGCCGGTACACTGAACCTTTCTTTCTAAAAATATAATTAAATACAATTTCTTGAGAATTTAAAAAAAATCATAAAGCTTTCGAGAAAATTCTGTACCATGGAAATTGAAAGGTTTTGTGCAGCAAGAGTTCGTCACTTACAGTGAACAAACGCGTCAATACGGGATAAGTCACATGTTTTACGCACCCCGCTCTCTATAATCACGACGTCGTTCTACTGCTTTGGCATCGACACACATAATCGAAACACAAAAAAACAGTGCAGTAGTAGTTTAAAAACAATCTGACGTAAATAACGCACTTAAACCTGAAATGTTTCTAAATATCATTTACGAATTCTTTTTCTACCTTACAGAAAGCACACCGCACCTCTATTTGAAATAGCAACTGGTTGGTGCCTCTTGGAGAGGTAATGGCTGCTGATTTTTATTCTGAGGATCACAAGAAACACAAACACAAAACATAGAATACACAGACAACTAACACACACAAGCACAACATACGACCACACAAATACACACAAACAAATACACAAACACAAAAAACATAAACACAGACACAAAAGCATAAAATACAAATACACATAAACAACACACACAAATACAACACACGACCACACAAATACACACAAACAAATACACAAACACAAAAAAACATAAATACAGACACAAGAGCATAAAATACAAATACACCTAAACAACACACACAAATATAACACACGACCACACAAATACACACAAACAAATACACAAGAAACACAAAAGCATAAAATACACACAAGTATCACACACAATCATGTAAATACACACACACACAATCAGTCAAACACACAAAACACACAAATACACCCAGCCGGAAGAATTCTGTGTATTTTTACGTTGAAATTTGCAGTACATGTAGCAACAACTGTCCGTCAAAGGCTTAATCAGGCGCTTAGTAGTGCCCGCTTTACCTTCGCAGTGCAGAAAATCAGTGCCGTAGGAAGCACGAGACGTGTGTGCAATATTGGTTGACGTAACTTGGGTACTCAAGACGAACCGGTACCGTGTCGAGTATCGATCAGCAGCGCTACAGAGATACGAGACACACTTAAGCTTTGGCCGGAAGCGGACTAGCGCCAGCTTTGTGGCGCCCGCAACATTACAACGTGTCAGGATTTACCGCAATCTCCCATAAACCAATAGCTTATACGCCACTTGTTCAGATAGCCAATAGCAAGAATCGTCTGTCTTTGTCACAGCGTCTTTTGTCTTTGTTAGATCTTAGATCGCCTGACTGTCTACCCCCTAAAAGACAACGGTCACTAGACTGTGCAACTTGCTTCGACATTTGAAGTCGCTGCTGTTTGTCTACAGACTAAATTCCTGTGATTCGCAGAGTAAACGAGCTACTGTTTTGATATAGAATATTAACTTTTATGTGTAATGAGCACCAATTATCCAGTAACGCGAAGTCAGATATTAGAAGAAATTAAAAGTGGTCTATATCGCTGCGAAAACCTAAAAGTCTCCATACCTAAACTTTACGTATAGTAAGGTACCAATTCCTTCAAAAAGACGTTTCATAAGGCGTGGCCTAGCGACGCTGATCACACCTACACCAGTGTCTGAATTTCTGACGTCCGCAATATCTGGCAGACATAAAAGTTGTTCAGCCACACTGGTATACAGTGCCTGCGGGGTCACCACCTGAAACACTTCGTTCCGGATTGATTGGTTAATGTGTCGGTGGTTCACCGCAAGCAAACACTTCACTTCACTTGGTAAATGTGCGTGCGTGTGTGTGTGTGCGTGCGTGCGTGCGTTTGATCGCAACACAGTTATTATTATAGCTATCAACCCCAAGCTGAACAGCTGTTGCCAACTTTCGAAGTTATTACAGTTGGCAGCACTGAGTAAAATAATATGATGTTGTGAGATAAATAACACGTGAGTAAGAAGTTTGTGGTAAGTTTGCATGGTAAGTGCACATTTATATCCGTCAACAAGCCTCAGAAAGAAGGTTAAGTACGCGGCTGTGCTATAAACGTCTTTATGACTCAATCACTCAACCACTGAATAGGGTGCTGAGGAGGATATTTGGGCCTAAGAGGGACAAGGCGACAGGGGAGTGGAGAAGACTACATAAAGAGGAACTTAATGACCTGTACTCATCACCAAATATTATTCGGGTAATCAAATCGAGAAGAATGAGATGGGCGGGGCATGTAGCACGTAGGGGAAAAGAGGCGCATACAGGATTTTGGTGGGAAGACCTGAGAGAAGGCGATCACTTGAGAGACCCAGGCGTAGATGGGAGGATAATATTAAAATGGATCTTCAAGACGTGGGATGAGGGGGCATGGACTGGATTGAGCTGGCTCAGGATACGGACAGGTGCCGGGGTCTTGTGAATGCGGTAATGAACCTCCGGGTTCCATAAAATGCGGGGAATTTCCTGACTAGTTGAGAAACTGTTAGCGTCTCAAGAAGGCCTCTGCTCCATGGAGTTAGTTGGTTGGTTAGTTAGTTAGTTAGTTAGTTAGTTAGTTAGTTAGTTAGTTAGTTAGTTAGTTAGTCAGTCAGTCAGTCAGTCAGTTAGTCAGTCAGTCAGTCAGGTCACTGAACCACTCCACCGCTCATTCACCCCCCCAAACACCATACACACCGAGAGATCCTCTAGCGATATCAAATTTCACACCACTAATTACAGCTACAAGATAATTTTAATTTGGACCACATTTTTTTTCTTGTGTCACACCAAGGGTTGGTGTTTCTCACGGAATTGCACTTAGAACAGTAAACGCTGAATCTAATTTTCAACATGGCTGCCACGGACAGAAGGACGTCAAGTGGCGGGACTGCACGTAACGAGCACAGCAGTTTTTGTGATAACAGTGCTGCACTGAACCGCGGAAGTAATTACACTTGCTACCTCAAAATAAACGAGAACGAATAAAGGAATTCTACATGAGGGGGGGGGCATCACTCGCCACGCTCTGAACTAATTGCATTCAAGACTACTTTGTAACAAGTGGCACGTCACTTAGTGAGTATGAAATATCTTAATTAGACCTTAAGCGGTTGTTTCGTCACATTTAATGTCTAAAAGGTTACAAGAATGTTTAATGAACACGTGTCTGTGCGTTTTAATTGCTAAGAATTCCATATCTTTGGAGTGGGTGAGTGAGTGAGTGAGTGAGTGGGTGGGCGAGTGAGTGAGTGAGTGAGTGGGTGGGTGAGTGAGTGAGTGAGAGAGTGAGTGAGTGAGTGAGTGGGTGGGCGAGTGAGTGGGTGGGTGGGTGGGTGTGTGAGTGAGTGAGTGGGTGAGTGAGAGAGTGAGTGGGTGAGTGAGTGGGTGAGTGAGTGGGTGAGTGAATGGGTGGGTGAGTCAGTGGGTGAGTGCGTGAGTGAGTGCGTGGGTGAGTGAGTAGGTGGGTGGGTGAGTGAGTAAGTGGGTGGGTGAGTGAGAGTGAGTGAGTGAGAGTGAGTGTGAGTGTGAGTGAGTGAGTGAGTGAGTGAGTGAGAGTGAGTGGGTGAGTGAGTGAGTGAGTGAGTGGGTGGGTGGGTGAGCGAGTGAGTAAGTGAGCGAGCGAGCGAGCGAGTGAGTGAGCGAGTGAGTGAGTGACTGCAGGGGGAGAAATATAAATTGCAGTGTTTGAATAAAAATATTTCAAATCCGGAGAAGCAAAGTGAGATTAAACCGGAGGATGTAAGACAGCGTGTGGCCAGTCAGACGGCCTGCGGGATCTACGCTTTACGAGGCAGCTTTAGGCAGAAACCATGAATTAATAACATTAAATAATTTTACTTGTTTGGTCGTTTGTTATTTCTGGTCACCCAGCTATAACAGGCGACTTTTTGTTACTTATAGATCACAATTCTTTAAGAAAAAATCCTTTACAGCACTGACTGTAACAATTCCAACATTTTTGTGTTCTACTCACATTTTCAACGGACTAACATTCCTCCCTCAGCATGTTTTAAACACAAATGTTGAACCTGAGGATGACCCGAAATAGGTTGAAACATGTCCTTCTGTATAATAAATAAAATTTTGTCGTGTTTGGACGGATTTACGCTTGATTTCTATTTTAAATCTCCGCTTACAGTCGGCCTCTTTTTCATGTAAATTACCGGAATATTATCTCTTATAAGTGAATTTCGGCGAGCCGCACAAGTACCGCGCGCGGGCCACGTTGTGGTTACCGCAGGTATAAGTTACTGACCTGGTTACGCATCGTTTAACAACGATTACACAATATAAAATAAATATCTCACATGCCTAAAAAGTTCTTATTCTAAGTACAATGCTTTGGTGTAGGTTCTTAACCTTTTAAAGCCAGCGGCAACTTTACATACCACCAGGTTTAACATTAAAAAATTCTACGTGGTGCCCACATTGCGTTTATGTGTTTTGTACGGATCTCAGAAAAAACAGCAACTTTTGCCTTATAAAACATTAAGAGACTGGTTTTTATAACCGAAGTGGAGAGTGTTTACAGCGCGGTACGCATTGAGTCCTTATGTAAAACAGATACGCTTCGTCTTTAAAGGGTTAAAGGGTTAATATATTCTAATATAATACAACCAAATGTGACACTTTATACACAGCACCCTATACCGTGCAAGTTTCAAATTATGTTTGTATTTTTTTAAGGAGTGAAAAAGCAAATATTATGTAAAATTACAAAACAAAAAACACACTGCAAAGTGTGCGTACACACTTTTATACACCATAGTGTGGCGTCCTGTTATTTTTGTTTCTCGCGATTTCAAATTTGTTCCTTTCCGAAGCGATAAAACCATCTGTTCTCAATTTGTCCCCTTCCGGTTCCCTCAGGGGGTCCACGCAAAATTCACCTCACGTTTCTTGTTAATTTGAAGAGGGATCGCTTGTCACAGCATTACTGGATATCCCGCGTAATGCGATACGAGGTGTATCCATGACACCGAACTTTATAACCTCGAGTTTTAATGTGTTTCAGAGATAACCTTCTGTTACTTCAGCAAGAATTACACATTCAGGCGGATAAAATGCCAACGACCACAGAAATTAAATTTTAACACCGCTGAAATTGTTCATATGAGCAAAGGTACAACTGAACGTAAATATGCAAAAGAAAAGGCCTTTGCTGAGAATTACAATATTTCATCACACGCCTGCTCTACGTAGCCAGATAAATTGCAATGACGAATGGTCACTATTCGTCTGGAATACGGTTTCTTTCCTCCCCAGTACAACAACATACAACAGCCAAAACTGGGAAGAAGAAAAAACACTGGCATTAAGGGATCAATGTTTTATCACGCAACTAAAAACTGAGTGTATAGATTCGAACCGCATACAAACTCTTCGCATTTAAACAGTTAAATATTCTCAAAATCAAGATATCTTCAAAATAAATGCTTTTGATATTAACCCCTTAAATACTAAGATTAACCTCAACTATACATACTCAATTTTATATGCTGGGTTGTTCTAACTAACGTATACATACCCAGTCCGTACCGCGCAGTAAACACACTCCGTCTCGGTTATAGAAACCAATCAGTTAATGCTGTATAGGGAAATAATCGCTGTTTGTTCTGAGAGCCACACAAAACACATAAACACACTCTGTGGGCAGAACGTGGCATTTAAAGACCCAGTCCGTACCGCGCAGTAAACACACTCCGTCTAGGTTATAAAAACCAGTCAGTTAATGCTGTATAGGGAAATAATCGCTGTTTGTTCCGAGATCCACACAAAACACATAAATACACTGTGTGGGCAGAACGTTGCATTTAAATGCCAAGTCCGTACCGAGCAGTAAACGCACTCCGTCTTGGTTATAAAAACCAGTCGGTTAATGCTGTACAGGGAAATAATCGCTGTTTGTTCTGAGATCCACACAAAACACATAAACACACTATGTAGGCAGAACGTGGCATTTAAGGACCCAGTCCGTACCGCGCAGTAAACACACGCCGTCTCGGTTATAAAAACCAGTCAGTTAATGCTGTATAGGGAAATAATCGCTGTTTGTTCTGAGATCCACACAAAACACACAAACGTACTCTGTGGGCAGAACGTGGAACTAACATTTAGTCCTCGCGAAATCAGACGAATTCTGCACCCTGATGTGGGTACAAAAGAAATCCGTCCGACAGCCCTCACTGTAGGCCCCAAACACCATATTTCACAAAATCCTGATGTGATAAATCACAGACCAAGCGACATCTTGGCACACAGCATGAACATTGTAGTTTCACACTGCCGGTTATTTATTTATACACGATTTATTCGCTACTGCATCTCCCAATATTCGTCTTAAAATCTGTACCAGTTCTA
This sequence comes from Coptotermes formosanus, assembly GCA_013340265.1. Lineage (NCBI taxonomy): Eukaryota > Metazoa > Arthropoda > Insecta > Blattodea > Rhinotermitidae > Coptotermes > Coptotermes formosanus. The sequence continues at coordinate 115,607 of BLKM01000115.1, forward strand.
CAAACTTTTTATATATTCTTAGTTTCTCACGCTAGCCACATTCCCAGCCAATCTTAGCATCCCATACTTCACTAACTTAACGACTTCCTGTCGTTTCACTAAATCACAGCATTTCTTCTGTCATTTTACTGCGCCCCATCTGAAATGTCATAGAGCTCACGGGGTCAACAAATCTGTAACGTTGCTGTAAACAGGTAGCAAACTTGCCAGGACTTGCAGTGGTTCAGCGTTCGAAGGTTCGCTCGTTTCAACGCAGCTGTAAAAGTAACAACACCTTCAGATTTATAGAGATGTTGTAAACTCACACAGTCATATTGAATTCTTGAGCAGCGACTCTGAATTAAACGAACGAAATTAAATTGCAACGTGAAATAACGTCCGTTATAAGCGAGAACTGCACTATTACGCAAAAGGACCAGCTACATCCGGTTCCATAATATCTATAGCGCCTTGCCTGTTAAATTGAAGTATTCTGATGCATCTAAGATATGCCTGCCTAGATATGTATAACGTCATTACAGTCTAGGTTCTAGGGTCTGGTCCAGAGCAGCGGCTCGCTAATAACAAGCTGAAATTAATGCTTCGCTTTATTTGTTACTTCTTTATATCGTTCTTATTTCATTTCTTCTCTTTCTTTCACCTTCATCTCTCCTTGCATCTTCCTTTCTTTATTCTTCTCATTTCCTTTCCTTCCTCATTTCTTTCCCTCTTTCTTCTTCCCTTCCATTTTCTTTCCTTTCCTTACTTCTGTCTTTCCTTTTTTTTTCTCAATTGTCTCTCTTCACTTGCGCATTCGTTTCTTCCTCTTCCGTTTCCTTTCTCTTTCCTTACTTCCATATTTCTTTCCCTTTTCATTCTTACATTTTATTTGGATTCTTCCGTCTGACAGAAGAAATGGTAAGCCCTTATACTCTCCCTGTGGAAAATTAACTTTCTTCTCTCAGAGACAATGTAACCGAAAACCAATGTCTTACTCTTGTAACTTTCTACAACACGCCAGCTCTACAGTACAAATTAATGTTACATTATTGTTGGAAATAAAACCGTCTAGTCTGGTAGACAGGAACCAATTTTGTACTTTTTATAGGAGAAAAAACTAAGTTCATCCTCAAGACGATGGTGTCGATTTACCGCACTCTACAGCACACTATACACAAAGATCTGAAGCTTCATTCTCACCGCCGTGAGTGTTTCAAATCCACAAAGCATATTTCTCTTTATGCAACTGAAGTTTGTATGCGTGTAGCATGAACTGTTTATTAAGAACAAGTAACAGGTTAACAGACTCATTATAATGTGCCATACTCTTAACTACCAGGTCTTGTTCTTATCTTCGTAAATTACGCCATGTTTAAGATGTGTTTTAATATTATCGCCGTTCAGTACCAAAGTTTCGCAAGAACAGTCTAGCTTCCTGAATTTAAAAGCCTGGTTCTATTATCACTTTAGTAAAAAATATTCGTTCATATTTCACATAAATATTTTTAACCCTTTAAAGACGAAACGCATTCTAATATAAAGACTCAGGGCGTACCGCGCAATAAACACTCTCCACCTCAGTTTAAAAAAGCAATTATTTGTTGAAGTGTCAGGTAAAAGTTGTAGATTGTTCCCAGATAAGTAAAAAACACATAAACGCAATGTGAGCACCATGGAGAATTGATTAAATTTAAACCTGGCGGTACGTAAAGTTACCGCTAGGCTTTAAAAGGTTAAGAACTGACGTAGTCATGAAAAACTAACAGCCATAACAGTAAAATTACTGGACAAGGCAGATTCATATTTACGGGGGTGCTAAAATCTATGGTAACGCTTTTTTGCGTGTACTCCAAGGTGCCGGCCTCGAATATGGGTCAGAAGCCTGATGATTTCGCGGCTTTCTGAGTTTCTCTTAGTAAATTCCAAGATCATAAACTTACACAGGGCCCAACCGCTTCATTCCAGATATCCTCCAGTTCACTGTACACGAATCATTCTACCGTCTTAATCAACACACGCTAAGCAACTTAGAATACTCGTTAAGTGAATTACAATCAAATTCCATAAAACGAGAGTATTGTGTAATTAAAGGAAGTACAGTCGAACTCGGTTATAACGTCATGAAAGGGACTGAATATTTTGTGTCGTTATAAACGAGCATTTTTATAACAGAGCAGAATAATATTATGGTTAACAGCGAGGAATTATATTCTATATAGGAAATGCCATCACCACAACAGAATATTGTTCCAATATCACAATGAAATACCTAGCATAAAGTGAGGAATCAGCGGGTACCGCAGAATATCTGACGTTAAAGGCGAGGTGTTGTATAAACCGATTTCGTTATAACCGGGCTCGACTGTACTCTTTCCCCGAAACATGGAGGATAAAATACCGTTTCACAGCATAGGGTCCAGTGCTGTCATTTTCAGCTCATGTTCATAACTACTTGTTAACAAACGTAAAAATAAAGGGACAAGGTTCAGTTGTTTATGTGTCATACGTATAAGGACATACGTCAGAACAGATGCGAAAAAAACTGTCGTACGCCTGCGACACCCGTCCTTATACGGAATTACATTACTTGCATTGTTAACTCTCCGCGTTCTCTGGTAGCGTTTAAAAGCAGTTTCACGTTCAAAACTGGTCACATCTGTTAAATGGCTATTGAGTGTGTATCTGTATGGGTTGCAGTGTAAAAGCCATATTAGTTCGCTGAATACAAGGGCAGTGAAACGCCACAGATTTTATGGTCCATGCCACGAACTGTGTCACGGTGGGGGGAGGGGGGGGTTAGCGGTGGACAAGTTACGGGCCTCCTGTGGCAATTCGAAAGGTAAACAAAACACTGTGCAGAATAAATGGCAGTCTGAGTACTGATGGAAATGAGGCATATGTTGCTAGAGAAGACACAATTTGTACGCTGTAAATAAATGAAAACATTTTGCGCGTACGATACTCGTGATGTGTCTTTCGCTAATGTATGTTCGATCCGGTGGGTACATCGGTAAAACTTTTGACTTGTATTCCGAAAGTGCCCGGTTCAATTCTCGACCTTGGCACTGATCACTGTTCGTGCTTTCTCCCTCAGTCCCTGCAGCCTTAATCGGAGATGGTATGTTAACCTTTTAAAGACGAAGCGTATCTGTTTTATATAAGGACTCAGTGTGTACCGCGCTGTAAACACTCTCCACTTCGGTTATAAAAACCAGTCTCTTAATGTTTTATAAGGCAAAAGTTGCTGTTTGTTCTGAGATCCGTACAAAACACATAAACGCAATGTGGGCACCACGTAGAATTTTTTAATGTTAAACCTGGTGGTATGTAAAGTTACCGCTAGGCTTTAAAAGGTTAAGTTAAGCCAAGAAGAATTATTCCACACCCTTCGCCATTCACTATGCACTGCCATCCCTCATTCCACACCATGCTGTCTACGTTACTGGCGTCGTCAGATAACCTACAAATGCCATATATATATGTACGTATACGGGTGTATATAAAAACACTCTCACGATCGTATTCCGCCGGGGCGGCCCCCCCCCCACCTTGTCCCGCGCACATTCAGCCGACTGAAGGTTCTGACGTGCACCAGTGAAAGCGATAAATACACGGGAGGCACCACAGCTGCTGGTAGGACCACGCATGCCGGACACACACAGACACCCTGGCCCTCCAGGTTGGTGGTTGGGCGTGGGTATGAATTCCACATCTCGTAAAAACTCACTTGACCCAAAATCCCACCAAAGGGGAGGTCATGGCCCGAAAAATGGACAAAAATGCCATAAAAGAAAATGGAAAGGAGTGTAAACAACAGAAAACTTTTGCCTGGAACGTCTCACTTTAAAAAAATGTTAAATTTACAGCACTGTAATTTTGTGATTAGTAAATTTGTGTATTTTAGAATTTTAATCTATTAACCATTTTAGGAAGGGCGACGCAACAGCTGGATGCTGCTGGCCTTGTAATCCTTTGCTCCGAATAACCCCCTGATGATGGCAGCCCGGTGCCGAAACATGTAGCAGTTTTCTACTTGCTTCTGAATGTATTTTATTAACTGCACAATTTGGTTAATGTATTAATTATAAGAAGATGCACCGTATTAACCTCATATATACTTTGACAAGACCTGTAACGGTCTGCCCACACACAGCATTAACTGACTGGTTTTTATAACCGAGATGGAGTGTGTTTACTGCGCGGTACAGACTGGGTCTTTAAATGCCACGTTCTGCCCACACAGTGTATTTATGTGTTTTGTGTGGATCTCAGAACAAACAGCGATTATTTCCCTATACAGCATTAACTGACTGGTTTTTATAACCGAGATGGAGTGTGTTTACTGCGCGGTACGGACTGGGTCTTTAAATGTCACGTTCTGCCCACGCAGTGTATTTATGTGTTTTGTGTGGATCTCAGAACAAACAGCGGTTATTTCCCTATACAGCATTAACTGACTGGTTTTTATAACCGAGATGGAGTGTGATGACTGCGTGGTACGGACTGGGTCTTTAAATGTCACGTTCTGCCCACACATTGTATTTATGTGTTTTGTGCGGATCTCAGAACAAACAGCGATTATTTCCTTATACAGCATTAACTGACTGGTTTTTATAACCGAGATGGAGTGTGTTTACTGCGCGGTACGAACTTAGCATGTAATATAATTCAGCATAGTCTCAGTCTTTAAACGGTTAAACACGAAGATATAAAATAGCAAAGAAATATCCGAAACAATGTTCTCTTTGGTGTAATTTTTTATTTAAGGCCGTACCATGGCTCAGGCGGTTAGCAGCATTAATGGCGCCATTCTAATTTCTATGAAAAACGACAATACATTGCACTTCCTTCCAATACCGTATTGGTTTATAAATAGCTTATTCAGTGTAGAATGAATTAAACTTACCCTTAAATAGCTGCATCGTGCAGTGGACGTATCATTACTGGTTAAATATTTCAGTGCATTTCTCCGCGTCTCGGCGAAGGACATGGCGGCATTCACAAGACACGTCCAGTTCGTCTCAATCCTACCCACTTCATAATCATCCGTAACTGGCCTTCACTTTGCAACTTCATTAGAATATAAAATGACACCACAAAGGCAATATTATAATACCTTTATAGGATTCAACACTTTGTTACACGAACAAGCACATAAGAACACACATTACAAACAAATCAACAGTAACCGACACACGAGCTATAGTCCACTTTCGCGACGCCATTATGCACACGATTGCAAACAGAAGGAGGGGGGGATATCATGCTGCTCATCGCCTTACACCTGCTTACCCTCCCTACCCCCGCCAAGATATCACCAAAGGCTGACATCTACTGATCAAACTTGGTACTGTACAATTATTTTCTGTTGCTTACTTACGGAAGAAAATAAATCAGTATGTTAATATGTTTGTAACAAATATTATTTGGGCCTTCGTGCATATTTACATTACGACATGTGTTATTAAACAATATGAATTGTAATTCTTAAACTTATACAAGTTCTGTGTCTTATGTCACTGTGCCAGATGTCACTACTAATCAAGAGGAAGAACCGGTTTTTGCAGGGGGATAAGGAACACGTGCAGTTTGTTGGCCTGTGCTCTTTGCTGCCTGGAGGGTTAAATATTGGCCAATCAAGACGAAATTTTAGAGTCACTTCTGTCTGACGTCATGTGGAATTAGTGGGGGATAGAGTGACATCGGATCAGGCAGTTCTCCTCTTTTATTCCGCCCTCCTCTGCTAGCCAACACTCCACAGCTGTTCCACACTAAACTGTCAAAGACCCTTCATATGTACGATAGAACTAGCGTGGGGCTTTCGCATCTGAACCTTATTTCGGCCGGATGCAAAGCAAGGCTTTTAAGATTCGTGAAGATATGAGGCCCTCACAGCCGTGTTGCTGTAAGTTCAAGTCTTCTGGGGTTGTGACCCTGTGTCACTGGACAGTATGTTGACAGATGAACGAAGACTTGAATATTCAGTTTAAGATACATTTACGTGTAAACTAGCTGTAAAATTAGGATTCAGATTTTCTGGGATAATACGCCGTGTCGTTTTAATGAGTGGTTCCCGACGTTCCAAAGGACTGTAGTACCCACGCTCGAAACGTCGGAAACCACTCACACAACGACACAGCGTCAACAAAAACGACTTGAATTCTCTGAAACGCCGCTGTGAGACCCACAAATCCCACAGTTATACAATGTGCGGAAGACACTGTACTTGAAGAAAAGAATGTGGGTTGTAATTTAGCCCACTCTTTGCTATTTACAAACGTATATGTGATCAAATCGTGAAGAATAAGATGAGCGGGGCACGCAGCACGTATGGGTGATGGAAGAGGTGGATACAGGATTTTGGTAGGGAGACGTGAGGGAAGGAGACCACTTGGAAGACACAGGCGTAGATGGGATGATAATATTAAAATGGGTCTTCAAGAAGTGTAATGGGGACATGGACTGGCTTGATATGCCTCAGGACAGGGACAGGTGGCGGGCTCTTGTAGGATTAAAATTTAAAATGAGAAGGTCTGTTCAGGATAGGGAAAATGGTGAATTATGGTGAAGACGGCAATAAGCGGTCGCGTTCCACAGGTATCGGGGGACACCATGACGCTCTCAAATGAACTGCTAGCTTCTCGAGACGGTCTTATGTTCCGTGGCATTAGACAGCCACTCTCTGTCTGAGACTGTTCGCGATTTTCCACATTCACTCCCTATAAATACCGGGACAGTAAAATTCAGTTATCAGATTTAAGATTCTCACTGCCGTGACTATAAAAATTATTCACTTTACGTGACACTGTATAGGTTGGTAGATACCTACGAACAATACCGAGTAACGGACTGTCTTTAATTTTTTAATTATATTTCACCATGAAGATATATAAAAAATGTTATTCCGAAATAATATTATTTTCGTATCTTTGTAACTACGCCGATCCCAGTGGCCACGCGGTCTAAGGCGTAGGGCTGCGGCCGAGCGCTTGCTGGGATCGTGGGTTCGAATCCCACCGGGGGCATGGATTTTTTTGTCTCTTGTGAGTGTTTGTGTTGTCATGTAGAGGTCTCTGCGACGGGCCGATCCCTCGTCCAGAGTAGTCCTACCGACTGTGGTGTGTGTCTGAGTGTGATCAAATGAAACTAAACAACCTCGACACCTACTGTGAGTAGGTAGAAGAGGGACGGACTGCGATCTTTGTAACTACACATCCATCAGGTGATTCTTATATCCTGCAGTCTTTATTACTTGCCAATCCTCAGTGTTTTCTCGTCTCCACCCAACACTATGAACTTCTGCAGCTGAAGTAGTGGCTTTAAGTAACACAGATGAATCATATGTTTTGTGGCAGTCCTAACTGCGGGTTGTGACAATGGCGTGAAGAAAGACTCAGAAGCCGTGACAGAGACAGCGCGCACATAGTGGTAGTATAACTTTAAAAACAAATGACCACACCGCAGACTATTTTTCTTCTGTGGGTGTCCTCCCACTCTCTATTACCAGTGCGAGCTTTGGCAGACTGCGAGGAATAACAATAGAGCAGAATTTCGCGGCCTCCATCTTCGTTCTTTTGAGAACTAATGGCTGGATTTATAAACGTATAATTCTTTCGTAATTACTTTTTTATTTCAATTAATTACTGCTAAATTTATGGCCTTCAGTGACTAAGAACAGAAACAATTCTGACCGTTGTAAATTTTCCATTCTGCCTTGTTATCCTCTTCTTCTTCTTCTTCTTCAGACTGAATAACAGCAAAACTTAATAATAAAACGAAACAAAGCGTGTATTGTTCTGTTTAATCAAAAGGCATTACAGTGGATTTATTATTTACGTGCTTCCGAATATATTCTTACCTTTATCAATCACAGACTTTGCAGAAGTTATTTGATGCACAACACTGTGCTGTAAGAAACGTCACTTGCAGTAACAAAGCGCTGCACTGAAAAAAAAAAATCCCCTATCCCTTTCATGCATCTTCCATCCTCACAACGTCTGTCTGTCTGTCTGTCTGTCTGACAACGTGTCTGTCTGTCTAACCACGTGTCTGTCTGTCTGTCTGTGTGACTGACTGACTGTTTGAAAGATCTGAATTTCTCACGCCAATGACAGCCAGGGGTACAGTCTTCTGGGATATGACGACGTGTAGTTTCATGGATAGGTCGCTTCGAAATGTTTCTACATAGAAGTATCTACAGAACAACACGGTATTATGCTTATGCCTCATATACATCTTAATGTTATCTTTTAAATTCCTCTTCTGCCTTACGCGTTCGTGTGTTCCAAAAATTTGCTCATCAAAATTCTGTACGAATTCCTTGTTTCACCTCATTTGAGATAAAGGCCTATAACATCGCAACCTACAGTTTTACATTACCCGAACCAGCCGAGTAACCGGAATAAAGGATACATATATCGGCTTTTTGATAAGAAATATGAACTTTCCAGTGACAACTCAACCCTACGCACCTGTAGCTATGCCTTTCAAATGTTGTCAGCTCCCTGACTGTTCGTACAGTACAGCACACGCCTAGAAGGGCATGTTCAATTTTACATTTCAGAATTGCGTTGTTCTATTATCCCAACAGTAACTTACAGCTTGCCTTATATTTAAGTAAACATGTAAGACAGAATTTTGAAAATTTCTGTAATTACAGTTTCACATCCTATGGCCAATTACGATGACAGCATAAGTACAATGACATAAGGAACACACAAATCCAAGATAAGAGGAATGTCTAAAGCAGAACACTACAAAGTTACTGCAGTTATATTCAATTTAAGATGACACTCAAAGCGAGAACATGAAATTAGAACCCAACATACGGATATTTAAATAGCAATACTAACAATACAGTTCAATTCTAGCCTAGTGGTAAATTTCAAAATCAGTACCGGTACACAAAACACATACGCACACAAAATTCTAACAGAATTCAGAGTTAACGAAAAAATTCAAAAATAGAATTTTACATCTGATAGGGCAGCTTAATAAATAAAAATAACAGCTATTATAATAAATATGAGATCAAGAGCAAGCCACTAACACGACCGAAACACTGCGGTTTACAGTTGTTGTGTACTCTACCTCTATTTGTAAATATCCGAATTAGTTTCCATGTAAATGACGTGACGAAAAAACAACCACATAAATTGACAATGTTCCGTTAATAGCAAATACGTAATTATAACAAATTTTTCATTTATTTTGTTTCTCCCAGGCCCAAATATTTTCTCGGCCACCTTCACTTCAAACTGTCTGTAATTTGTTTCCACCTCACAGCAGAGAACCGCATTTTATATTCTTACAGCAAATTTGTCAAGGTTTCTACACTCGCACACACCAGGTCTGGGGATTTGGCGTTCTTTATTAGCCCTTTAAAGACGAAGCGTATCTGTTTTATATAAGGACTCAGTGCTTACCGCGCAGTAAACACTCTCCACTTCGGTTATAAGAACCAGTCTCTTAATGTTCTATAAGGCAAAAGTTGCTGTTTGTTCTGAGATCCGTACAAAACACACAAACGCAATGTGGGCACCACGTAGAATTTTTTAATGTTAAACCTGGTGGTATGTAAAGTTACCGCTAGGCTTTAAACGGTTAATGGTACAGCGGTAATGACATTACCCAACCACTAGCCTCTACCTGGTGTCGAGGTTAAGGGTGGATAAAACGACACGTCTGTTCGTGCTACACGCCTTCATGACGTAAAGTTTCGTACAAAAATACAGCCAGCGCGAGTAGCCCTTATCTGCTGGACGCGGATTTACAGCAGCCCGGTTACCTCCTCCAAAAGGTGAAGTCCATCTACGGAAATCGCGTGTTGTTCTTTGAATATGAGACAGTGGACAAGTCCAGAATCGCGGTAATACAACGTGTAATCGCCACAATCCTTTAAAATTAACCACGACGCTGGTTTAAAAATTAAAATTTTTAAACCAGCGTCACAAGGGCGGTGATATGCATAAAAACAGACACTTCCAGAATATCTCATTACAATACATAATACAGAATGCGCTGCTGCGCCTGCAGGCGTTAATGCACATAAAACAAGACAAAGCGCCCTTGATCAGCAAGTCGGAAACTTCTGAAGAAATATGGGAATTGTTTAGCTCCAACTTGCTTTTACATTATAAGACTTTAATGTCTGAAGTTACCGTTGCGGTGTGCCATAATTATGTGTAATTCGTTAGTTTTGCAAGTTTGCACTGTTTGAGTCTCATGAAAGGGAGTCTATAATGGTTCTGTAACAAACCAATGTCATAACTTAAGAAAACTTTAAAGACTTTGTATCGCAGCTGCTTATTACTTCAAGAATATGACGTTCGCAGAACAACCGTAAAAGACGGCTATCAGCCCGTTAAGATTTTACACAGTTTAGTCGTCGTGCAAGCCTGAAGACATGTAACCGTAAGCAGTCCCGAAGTTGATGGAAATAAAACAAGAACGTAAATTGGGAAGAAAATAAATTGACTGCAAGAAGTTACGGACTTGCACAATGAGAAATTTTCTGAATAATTTTCGGCGTGTGATCTATTACGTCAGCTGCTTTGAGAAAAACAAGTCACGTAGCATGCATGAAGTAGCGTCAGAAATGTAGATTACAGTCTTTTTGGATGTAACACCATGTAGCTTTGTAGACAGGAAGGATAACAACACTGCTAACGAACCGACTGTCTACAAACGTCAAGTCAAAATAACTACCCTAAAACACGCAGGAGGCAAAATCCTTCGAAATGATATCAATCTGCCAAACAATATGGCGTCGCATCTGGGAAGAACACAGCTATGTTTCCGGCAGTGAAAACCTTAAATCTCAACGTCGTAAACTTACGGAGGATGAATTTGGGAGATGCTGCTGTGCTTTATTTAACCTCGCTTTGTTCGTGCATCGAGGGATGGCAGCATGCTTGAAAACTTCGAAAGAAATGCGATATTAAATGTGGTACCCTAATCTGTACTGACGTAGCATCGTAACAAATGAAAGATGTTACAGGATATGACCCAATCATTCGGCCGTAACTTCCCGTCCATATACAAGAACAATTCCTGAACAATGTGAAGGTAAGAGAAGATTGCTGGGTACAGAGACACTACCCCCGGATGTCTAGCCTTATCTTTGTACCGACTCTGTTATCTCGACAGCATTCCTTAACAGAATTTACGGCAATTCCATTGACGGAACGTTTACAGTTTGTGGGGAGAAAATTAAAAATTACATAAAGAAATTAATTTTCCCCCTTGATCAAAATACGAGCTTCGTTCCAACGCTAACACCTGGCTCGAGCCACACAGTGAACAAGACTATAAATTCAACATCCCAGCTACATTCGCTGAAGTAATTCAAAAATTATAACAGCTCTGAAAAAAACGCACACACAAAGTTCTAATAACGCCAACATAAACAAACCGACAGTCAACAACAGACAAATTCTAAAAAAAATATTGTAATTACATTACAATTACAAAATTCTGTATATTTTTGTTTTCCAAGTTTTGAGTATGTTATGTCAAAATTCAGATGTTAATTTCTGTTGGCTTGCATCAATTCATCATTTACACTCTCGCGTTAAGGGAAGGTGCCCAAAAACATGGTGCTGTGGAGAGAGCATGGTCCTGAGTGGAAGTTATAAAAGGCTGGAGAAAATTACATAATGAGGAACTTCACGATTTGTAATCCTAACCAAATATTACTGGAATTATCAGGTCGAGGAGGACTGTATTGGATAGGCACATAGCATGCATGGAACAGAAGAGAAGTACATGCACGGTTCTCGCGAGAAATCTACGCTTGGATATCAACTAACTAACTGACTGACTGACTGACTGACTGACTGACTGACTGACTGACTGACTAACTAACTAACTAACTAACTAACTAACTAACTAACTCCAAGAAGAAGAGGCCTTCTTGAGAAGCTAACAGTTTCTCAGCTAGTCAAGAAATTACCCGCATTTTATGGAACCCGGAGGTTCATTACCGCATTCACAAGAGCCGGCCACCTGTCCCTATCCTCAGCCAGCTCAATTCAGTGCATGCCCCATTCTACTTCTTAAAGATCCATTTTAATATTATCCTCCCATCTACGTCCGGGTCTCCCAAGTGGTCGCTATCTCTCAGGTCTCCCCAACAACATCCTGTATGCACGTCTCTTTTCCCCCACACGTGCTTGGATATCACACCATTAAAATGGAGCTTCGTGTCACAGGATTGGTGGAAGTGAACTGGATTTATCGGGCTTCTATGAACACGATAACACGACTGTGTGTTGCATAAAACGTAGCGTGTTTCTTCACTAGTTGACACACTATTCCATTCGCAAGGGCGACTCCGCCACACGGGCTCAGTTAATTATTCAGTTGACACTTATGACATAAAATCACGAAATATTCTTGTACACAGCGCAGACAAAGGTAGTGCATAACTGAAGGGCACAAACATAGAATAAACGAGAGAAGAAAAATACACAACACAAGGAGAATAACAAAACGGTGCAGGGAAATCCAAAACGGTTGGTCCCACATCAAATTTGCAGACGATTTGTTACTGTTTTTGTTACTGTCCCCATTTTTATTACGCTTATTGCCAACAGTTCGTTACCTAACAAAAAAAGCGCCTTCTGCAGCTCTTTGAACGCCTGCCGTTCTTACGAAGTCAAAATGCGAGGAAAAATTATTCGTGCAGAAAGAGTGAGGCAAATAGGCAATTATAAAAATAAGTTTGTTTATGTAACATTTCTGTTGACATTCCTACCTTCTTACAGTCCTGTCTGTAATCAAATCACTGACCTTTCTCATTCCATTCAAACAATACACGATCACGAGACTTCGTCATTATTTTCTCCAGTTCTTTGACAAAAAAATTATTAAATTGTGTCAGCTTTGTCTTAACTCTGCCTTTCGTTATATCGGATGCTGTTTGCTACTGTTGAATAATTGTCTATTTGCATAATAAGCCTTATTGCCCATCATGACTCTCTCTTTTATGCATTTATTATTATTATTATTATTATTATTATGTGTGTGTCTCTTGTCACAGGCCTTTTCTTCTTCTTTTATTATTATTATTATTATTATTATTATTATTACTACTAGTGTTACTGGTAATATTTTCCAGGTATTGGAAGCTCTGGACTGCTTCAAATGTTTTGTTTCTGTACTTACTATAAACAAAAATATTTTCTTTCATTTTCTGATGTCCTTTCACTGCGTTATTCCATGTGTAGCATAGGCTTTACCGAGAATCAGCTGATCTGAAGTCAAAATTTGAACAATTCAATATCTGGCATTATTCTCATGATGGTAGGGGGGTCAGGCTGCCTGTGCGGAACTGCAATCCGCGACGGTTTCACCGTCTATTCCGTGTCTGGCATGTGAATTAACACTGTGGGTTGGTAGAACGACAATTGACAGGGTAAAACTAAAGTCTCGGAAAACCACCTGTCGAAGCGCCAATATTAAGACTACGCCCTGAAAACTGAACCCTGGTCGCCGCAAGAGGGAAAGGGGTTTGTCCTGCTAAAGAACCAGCCAGGCCTTGCGGCGTGTTGGCGTAACCACTCTTACCATGGAAAAACAATAAGTGTTACATATTCTGAGTGTGTGTCTGTAGCCTTAGTTATACAGCATGCAAAGCGCATGCGCCGTATTATATTGTCATCTGTGGCCTGTCTGGTTGTACCATGTTCTTCCCCATTATCTCATAAACGGCACGATTTTCGGAAAAAGTTACTAAATACAAAATACGTGTTTTGATTTTCTCTACAATTTCTGTCCGAAACATTTCTCATTCTAAGAAGAATTCGGCCAGATATTATCATAAATGTACGCAGATTTTCACGTAAAGTGCCCGTTATTCTTTTCATATTTTAACGAAACTTGTGTTTTCTCGACAATTTTCGAAAAATACTCAAATACCAAATTTCATGAAAATCCGTTCAGTTGGATCCGAGTTTTACTTCACATGAAAAACAATTCTTCGATCTCTACATTCAACGTAACGTGCGTATATCGACAGCCATTACAGCCTGACCTTATATTTTCATTGTTAAAGAAATAAAATTCTGAGAACTTCGTTCTTCTGGGATGTTACGCAGTGTAGATTCGTAGTTTCCAAAGTTTCGGTAAAACGTATCGTTCCCATCTTCAAGAATTGCTTGACCCTTGAAGATGGGGCCAACAGCTTGTCCCGAAACGTCGGTAACTATCAATATACACTGTGTAACATCCCAGAAGAGCCAAGACCTCATTTGCACCCCAGCAGAAACCTGAAATCACAAACAAAATCATCATCTAGTCGAAATGCAAAACCAAGATTGTGCACTGATCGCTGAGAAATTGTTTTTATGTGCAGCAATTCTTTAAATATCCCTCGCCACATTATACACGTGCCCCCACAAAACATGTTTCCTTTGTGACGTCATTAATGAACACTCTGACCCTGGGGCGTGGGGGGGGGGGGGCGCGTCACATGTCACACCCACAGCTTTACTGCGGACGGGACGTGGCTTTAAGTTGACGCGTGCCGTCGCACTGAACCACAGACTGAGTGCTACTGACATGGCCAGTGGTTTATAAACTAATTTTGTACGTTTATTTGTCGAGTACCGGCCACCTCTGTCTAAAATAAACCAAAGGCCACATCCTCGAACTCTCACCTCGACAAGCGTTCCGAACCACAAGGGTTTTCTCTACAGGTGCTGGGTGTTCAATAAAAAGTGTAAACTAGAAATTCACACATGGAAAAACATTTATTACAAATACGAAAAAAATAACTTAGCAATAGCGCGACTTCAACATCTGTTTTCCCATGTGCTGGCCATCATTTGTCACTCTGCAATACAGAATAAATCCGCAAATGGACAGATGTTTTGCAGGCACACCAAATTCTGAGTACGTCTTTTAACCTTTTAAAGCCTAGCGGTAACCTTACGTACCACCAGGTTTAACGTTAAAAAATTCTACGTGGTGCCCACATTGCGTTTATGTGTTCTGTACGGATCTCAGAACAAACAGCAACTTTTGCCTTATAAAACATTAAGAGATTGGTTTTTATAACCGAAGTGGAGAGTGTTTACAGCGCGGTACGCACTGAGTCCTTATATAAAAGAGACACGTTTCGTCTTTAAAGGGTTAATTTCCAGTTAATTTCCAGTTAATGCGAATATTAGATGAAAGTAGCTATGACGTGTCTTCGCTTTCGACTTTTATGCCGGAAACCTTCTACGTTTAGACGCGACAGCAGTAACCATATTTGTGCACTGCTGTTTGCTGCACAATGTGACACACACATGGCGGATTTTTCTATAGAAATCCATATGCGTTCTAGAAGTCTGTCAATCCCGTTGTGTGAAGAGTCCTTCCTGATTATTATGGGTCTTTACGCGCGTTCGTACGGTCAAGAAAAGTGCCTACTAACTTCGTCATGTCCGTCAGTCTGTCCGCACGTATCAGCGCGGCTTCAACGGGAAGAATTTCTGTTAAATTTGACACTGGGGGGCTTTTATGAAAATATGTCCAGAAATTCCAAGTTTGGTTAATATCGGGCAACAATATCGAGCAGTTTGCATGAAGCCCTAAGCACGTTCTCTTGTTGCCGGCGAGATTAGCTCCCCATAAAAGAGCTCTCTTCGCGTGGAATGGTATCAGGCTGTTCCGGGTAGACGAGGGGGTATAAACATTACGCGAACGCACCAGTGTTAAATTATATATAAACTCTCTATCCTTTTAAACGTGCGAATGAGTTTCCTTCGGTGCTTTATGACTTACTGCGACCTTTATAATAGAATGTACGACGCAAGGCACGAAATTCCGAGCAGCGCCTCTCACAGCTCCCAGTTAATTAAAAGACCTCTGAAGCAGGTTAATATGCACGATACTCATCTCGATGAGAAATCCTTCTTCTAAAGTAATCTGGTTTGCTGATAGGATACAACGGGGTTAATATACGGATCGCATTCAATTTACAGTCTAGAATAAAATACAGCGTGGCAAGAAACGTTACTTATTTTGGCCTATACATAAATACAAGACATGAGAAGACTTTATCTGAAATTATATGCATTATATCGCACAGAAATATGCAGCATGTTTCGGAGTTTCGTAAATTTCCGGCAAATAATTATTGAAGTGAAGGGCGCACCCAAGGGGAGAGGGCTGCCGGGCTGGAGCCCCCTAGACCCCATAAAACCGAAATTGTGAATTTGTCAACCACCTCACACAGACACCTCCGGGTGTGTCACATACACACGACGTAAGGACGAGATCAACCAGAGGTCAATAACCCTTCTATATAATGCCATCCAAGTGTCACCACATCTCAGCACTATTAATGTAAACCTTAAACAATTTTATCCATATTAGTGTATGCAAATTATATTTGTGTATCGCGTTATTTTAACTGTGCGGTCTGAGAAACAGTGAACTGTCGTGTTGTGTTGGCTGTAAGGATTTGGGCAAATGTAAGCTGTCACAGACTGGAATACTGCGATGTTTCTTAAATGCAATGTCATATGATTTCAGATGCAGAACGGAGCTTGTGACCTTTGGAGCTTGTGACCTTTGGTGCCCCAGCTGATGGTGGCTTGACCCTCGAAACATGTAGGGGTCATACTGATACAAATACGTACTTGTAAACAGCGTGTGCATTTGTTGGTACGTGTTAACACTACTGGAATATGCACGGCGTGCAACATGTAAAAATGAAAGATGACTAGGACATTAGAATTTTGAAAAATAAATTAATAAAATTAAAAAACAAGAAGACAGGACACTGTGATTGAGTCCTGGAACATGTAGTTATATTTGTACGTATATAAACGCATTTACAAACGGTGTTATGTTGTACTTACGTGATTTTTATAAAAATTTTTAAAAGGAAACAAATTATATAAATAGCCTCAGGGTCAGCGTCAAACCTCCCCAGTGAAAAAATTTTGGATGCGCCCTTGATCGAAGGCTGATCCAAGTGGCCACGCGGTCTAAGGCGTAGGTCTGCGGCCGAGCGCTTTCTGGGATTGTGAATTCGAATCCCATCGGGGGCATGGATGTTTGTCTCGTGTGAGTGTTTGTATTGTCAGATAGAGGTCTCTGCGGCGGGCCGATCCCTCATCCAGAGGAGTCCTACCGACTGTAGTGTGTGTCTGAGTGTGATCAAGTGAAAATAAAAACCCTCTACACCTGCTGTGAACAAGTAGCTAGAAGCGGGAAGGACTGCGAAAAGAAACGAAACCTGGTCAAGTACCAGATGTTGATAACAAGTTCCAATTAATAAGCTTACGTGCCACTAAATTATTCGCTGTGAAGTCACGTTCGTGGACTTTCCCGCAGTCTTACCACATCAGGCAAAATCACTAGGTAAGAATCCTAGCCAGCAGAGATTCATGCCTGCAGTGACTGTTACAGTAGCGATACGTACATTACACTGGGGACGAGTCAATTGTCAGTTCCCCGTATAAAGACTGAAAAGGAATTCTGTCACTGTTGTTCTGTGTCAAAAATATCACGATTACGTATCGTTTAGCACTTCCGAAAGGCGCTAACCTTCTGAAGGTCAATGGTTACGATACGTACCATTAGGTTCAACATTCAAAACTTCTACGTTCTGCCTACAGAGCGCATTTCTGTGTCTTGTATGGCTTTCAGAAGAAACAGTGATTATTTCTCTGGTTGGTTTCTATGACGGAGACGGAATGTGTTCTCTGCGCGGTACAAACTGAACACATCTCAGGTCGGCTTTCATCTTTCAAAATATTAAATGAGTATTTTCAACCCTTACACATCGAATGTTGCACGTACAGTACCTTGGGTCGTTTGCCAGAAATGATACCTCAAGGTCATAAATGCGTTTAGTAAACTTATGCCCTTTTTAATGACTTAATTTAAACCATATCTACTGGAACATATTTAAAACTGACTTCACATTCTCAAAATTTGATATCTGATAGTCTGCCAGTATCGCATCTATAAATCATACAGCAGTCTCCTTAAAACAAGACAGACTGGTTGTCATAGCAACCCCCGTCAGTAAGAAAAACACGATGCTTTTACCTATTCATACACAGCATGTGCAGATATCTGGGAAAATACTGCCTCCAGTTCAGTGCAACAACGCGTCGTTATCAAATTTGTTGGTAACAAAGAAGGGTAATGTATGAGAAGCTTCAAGCACAAAACTGTGTGCCTCACCTCTCAATATTATACGGACTGCTCACCGCAGGGATGTCACCAGCCAGTACACAACAATGCGTACAGCGAAACATTAAGTAAAGTGCGCAGATTAACACACTCAGAATTTAATCAGATTACAGGAAGTTTCTTAGTCCTCCCCTCTTCTACCTACTTGTTCACAGCAGATGTCGAGGTTGTTTATTTTCACTTGATCATACTCAGGCACACACCACAGTCGGTACGACTCCTCTGGACGAGGGATCGGCCAGTCGCAGAGACCTCTACCTTACAACACAAACACTTTACAAGACAAACATCCATGCCCCCGGCGGGATTCGAACCCACGATCTCAGCAAGCGCTCGACCGCAGACCTACGCCTTAGACCGCGCGGCCGCTGGGATCGGCGGCTGACAAGAAGCAACAAAATAAAACACCAACAAACGTCACCTGACACTCCCTCATGTCCCGCCAGCCAGGACAAGTATCCACATCACTCTGTGGTCTTCATTCGACGCTGCATAATAAACACGTATTCAGTATTATAATTATATGAACAATGCGTTGGACGCAGCCCATTTCCACAGGCATACTTAATACACACGACGTTTCGGGAGCGCTGTTCTCCATTCATCATTTAAGAATATCATAAAACCTTCTCGGCCTGATAGCCATGTCAATTGTTTAAAAACCTCCGACATTTCAGAGACACACTCCATCTCCATCCTCAGGGAAAGTGATCAGCCAGATCACTTTCCCTGAGGATGGAAACTGTATGTGTCTCTGAAAGGTCGGAAGTTTATAACAATTGACACGGCTATCACCCCGAGAAGAGTCCATACAATTTTGTCGCCGTGACAGCCTGGCGACACATATCAAGTTCGGTACAGCAGATGAAGCCAGACCCGGGACAGATATTAATTATATCTAATGGACCAAACAAATTAGCTTTTACGTAATGACAAAGGAGATACAGCCTGTGAATATGAAGCACGCCTCAGATACAGAACACGGTCCCAAGTTACATTCTTATACTAAATCCATCATTGTCACAAACGTTAAAGAGAAACGTGCGATTCTGTACGTCGGCGGACGACGAATGCTTGTGACCGACGGAAAGCTCCATCACGCAAAATGAACTGGCTGCAGACTTATTTCCCGTTTCACTTTCAGTCCTGAATTCGGAAACGTTCAAAACCGTATCACAAGCGCGGTATGAAGAAACCAACATGTAGGATTTGATGCTTTCTTAGCGGTTCTAGACAAGTAAATGAAGTTCTGTCTGGTGATCAACCGTGTGAGTCAATTCGTTTGATCAACCGTACGGATGTATAAGTGACGTCCAGCATTTCAGAGACCCCCCATCTTCATGAACAAGGCACTCCTTACACAATCGCTTGTGATGTAGACAGGTAGAGTCTCCAGACTTTAGATATGAACACTTTAAAGACGAAGCATAGCTGTTTTATATATAATGAGCCAGTTCGTACCGCGCTGTAAACACACGTTGTCTCGGTTATAAAAACCAGTCTGTTAATGCTGTACAGGAAAGAAATCGCCGTTTGTTCTGAGATCCGTACAAAACACATAAACGCAATGTGGGCACCACGCAGAATCTTCGAATGTTAAAGCTGGTGGTACGTAAAGTTACCGCTAGGCTTTAAAAGGTTAACTGGAAATTAACTGGAAATTAACCCTTTAAAGACAAAGCGTGTCTGTTTTATATAAGGACTCAGTTCGTACCGCGCTGTAAACACTCTCCACTTCGGTTATAAAAACCAGTCTCTTAATGTTTTATAAGGCAAAAGTTGCTGTTTGTTCTGAGATCCGCACAAAACACATAAACGCAATGTGGGCACCACGTAGAATTTTCGAATGTTAAACCTGGTGGTACGTAAAGTTACCGCTAGGCTTTAAAAGGTTAAAGACGAAGCGCATCTGTTTTATATAAGGACTCAGTGCGTACCGCGCTGTAAACACTCTCCACTTCGGCTATAAAAACCAGTCCCTTAATGTTTTATAAGGCAAAAGTTGCTGTTTGTTCTGAGATCCGTACAAAACACATAAATGCAATGTGGGCACCACGTAGAATTTTTTAATGTTAAACCTGGCGGTACGTAAAGTTACCGCTAGGCTTTGGAAGGTTAACTGGAAATTAATACCCCAGTGGCAAGAAAATACTTCCTTGCAAGGTAAGTACACATTAAAAAGCGGCTGCTATGTTATTGTCTTGCCTTAACTTGTAGGATTTAGAAAGGAATGGAGACTAAATTAAGATGAATAACTGCTCGGCTACAGCGGACATTCCTAGCGTTTAATAAAAATCTTTGGCTCCTAAAAAGCCCGCTACCGTCCCATATTCTAGACCAATTAAATTAAGTCTAAATGCTATAAACTGTTTCTTTAAACTTTTTCAATTTTCTATCTACAGTGAGGGCTACTCAGGTGGTCGCCTCCATTCAGATTCTCGGATTGATACATAAAAAGCTTATTTCATCCTTCCAATGCGCGATACATTCATCGCTCATCTAGTTTTTAAAACCTCCAGCTCACGTCTGAAAATACCTTCAAATAAGTGACGTCAATAAGCGACTGCAGTGCTCTCTACATACAGCTGACTAAACGACAATGACAAAAACATAATGACATTTTACAGTTAGAGCGAAGGGTAATAAAAATTAGTTCTTCAACGTTTCGAAGCACGAAATTTATATACGGCTGTCCTATCCATATTAACCCTTTAAAGACGAAGCGTGTCTGTTTTATATACGGATTCAGTGCGTACCGCGCTGTAAACACTCTCCACTTCGGTTATAACAACCAGTCGCTTAATGTTTTATAAGGCAAAAGTTGCCGTTTGTTCTGAGATCCGTACAAAACACATGAACGCAATGTGGGCACCACGTAGAGTTTTTTAATATTAAAGCTGGTGGTATGTAAAGTTACCGCTAGGCTTTAAAAGGTTAAAGACGAAGCGTATCTGTTTTATATAAGGACTCAGTGCGTACCGCGCTGTAAACACTCTCCACTTCGGGTATAAAAACCAGTCTCTTAATGTTTTATAAGGCAAAAGTTGCTGTTTGTTCTGAGATCCGTACAAAACACATAAACGCAATGTGGGCACCACGTAGAATTTTTTAATGTTAAACCTGGTGGTACGTAAAGTTACCGCTAGGCTTTAAAAGGTTAAACATAACGTCTCCCTTACAAATAACAAACGGTTAAAGCAGTCTGACGGTACGTGTTGTGTATTGTAAGGTTAATAGAAAACAGAAAAACACTTTGTGTGTGTACATTCTGAGTGCTGAAGCGGGTGACACAATAGTCACTGCTGTGTTTTACAGAATTTAGGCTACGAGCAACACAAGTGTACAGACTGTTAATTGTTTGATATAAATTGCGTGTACGACAGGGTACGTAGAACAATACGGAGCTCGACAGCCAACTGATGCATATTAACCCATGTCAGTTATGCAATTATTTACATTTATTAGAAGATTAGTTCACCGTCAATGCGACGTGCCCCAGACATACTGCTAACTTTCGCGGCGAGTTGTTGCTGCTAAACCGATTTAACACCCAGGTGACTTGACGGGTACAATATGACTTCCCATTACTGTGCACAGACAAAACACAGGTTGAATCCTAATTCAGACACGCTGTAAATTAATTACTAGTCTACGTGATGATGACAGAATTGTTTTGTTAAGTTGTGACTTCATAGGGTGGTTTTTCGAGTCACATTACCGTGCGGTGTGCCACATATTAAGGCCTGAGCAAGGCGTCTTTAACCTTCGTAGTGTAAGGCCCAGATAAAGGTTTCAAACCGTTCGCAACACAAAACACATAATGAAGTTACATTTGTGGTTGTTACATCTGTGAAGAGTCGTCCTGTGGCCTTCTAGATTATGACGCTGTGTATTCTGAGGGCGGGGGGTGGTAGCGATGTTTAGGAGGAACCTGCTGCCAGGAACAGAGAAGAATATTTCTACCCTAAGAATGAAGTAAGGCACTTTGTCCCCGCTCGATATTGATAACCAAATGACATTTTGCGTAATTTCAGGCTTCACCCGCGATGTAGATTAGTTCCCCCCTCTTCTGGGATATTACGCAGAGTACAGTAGTAATTCTGTGCCGACGTTTCGGGACAACATATCGGTCCCATCTTCAAGGACGAGAAGTCCAAGTAGAAAGCCCCGCAGTTCTACTTCGACTTCTTGACCCCTGAAACTGCGATCGATAGGTTGTCCCGAAACGTCAGTACAGAATTACCACTCGACGCTGCGTAATATCCCAGAAGAGCGGGCATCTCAAATGACACTACGTCATAATCCAGGACAACACACTGTATTCGCCTGTACAGTCTACTGACCTGCACACATCAGACGCAATTCGCTTAGGCCTACATAGGTCACAGGTTCTGCTAATGATGACCGAACTGCTGACGATGGGTTCCCAGTCATTCCATGGATGCAGTCATTTTAGTAAAATTTGCAAATCGTGAACTAATAGTCTCCCAAATACAGGGTGTCCGCATGATAGGTTTACAAAAAGAAAAATTTATGTCTCAAAATCTGTTCATTATACCGACTTCCAGTTCTTACCATTCAGAAAGAAAGCTGGTGATAAATGCAGAAAAAGTGAGTGTACACTTCATTCTGATAAGTATAGGAATGATGCAAAATCGATCGTTTTCGAATTCATTCTTATTTGTAAATTTCAAGGGTTTACTTTCAAGTAGTTTAATACAACGT
Source organism: Coptotermes formosanus (assembly GCA_013340265.1). Lineage (NCBI taxonomy): Eukaryota > Metazoa > Arthropoda > Insecta > Blattodea > Rhinotermitidae > Coptotermes > Coptotermes formosanus. The sequence continues at coordinate 138,509 of BLKM01000115.1, forward strand.
TCCCATACAGGTCGATCTGAAAGATACTTTATGTGGTCACAAAACACGCCCCCTTGTCCCATGTGGAAGTATCTCTAAGGAGTACTTTAACTTCCATAAAAATCTCCAAACAATTTTGGTCATGGAGACATAAAGCCATTATACATAACACAATATTTTGTGATTCTGGCGTGCCAACCCACACATGGACACGCCCTCCCTTCACACTCGGCATCAACACTAATCTGTACACCACACGCAATGCAGTTTGTTACCAAAGTTACCAAATATTCAGGCATAATGAAGTCATAAATCAAAACTGCATTTTACTGCTGTGTGAAATGTGTTGGTATGGTTGCACATTTGATATTCCTGTGCACAGTTGGCTGTATTTACATTTTGTGTTGAGTACCAAAAAGAACAATTGTATTGGAAAAATGATACTTCTATGGCTTTGTTAGTTCGCAACATGTTCATAAATCTTCTGTTACATAATTTGACGTCATTTAGTATTATTTACGAATTTTTCGGGCAAAACAGACATATTATGTCAGTAAAGGTCCCTAATGAGGACACTGCCACGTTGGATCTCTTACACTATTTGAGACGTTGCAATAAATGAATGAATCACAAGCTATGTCTCGTATCAAGATTCACATCAACGGTATCATCTATGCATAGAAACGTGCATTTCTCTCAGTCCCTGATAGTATACATTTACTTAGAGACGTGCATTTCTCTCAGTCCCTGATAGTATACATTTACTTAGAGCCGTGCATTTCTCTGTCACTGATAGTATACATTTACTTAGAGACGTGCATTTCTCTCAGTCACTGATAGTATACATTTACTTAGAGACGTGCATTCTCTCAGTCACTGATAGTATACATTTACTTAGAGACGTGCATTTCTCTGTCACTGATAATATAAATTTACTTAGAGACGTGCATTCTCTCAGTCACTGATAGTATACATTTACTTAGAGACGTGCCTTCTCTCAGTCACTGATAGTACACATTTACTTAGAGACGTGCATTTCTCTCAGTCGCTGATAATATACATTTACTTAGAGACGTGCATTCTCTCAGTCACTGATAGTACACATTTACTTAGAGACGTGCATTTCTCTGTCCCTGATAGTATACATTTACTTATTTAATTTACTTATTTGTTTACGCTGAAATACACCCCCTATTTCTTCCCGCATTAATTCAAAGTCTGTGTTTTTCGCCAATTTAAATTGAATCATGAATATTAGAAATATAATATAGAAAAAAAAGGAAATTATTTTTGTTAAGAAAGTTGTGGGTCTAAAGTTTTAAAACAGCCTATATAAAGAGAAAGTTACACCTGCATTTTTGCGATGTGAACGAATAAGAAATGAGCCTACTCAGGCTAAAGGCACTGCCGCAGGCTGCCCTCACATCTTGCCACTTCTCTTGATTTTCACGCGGGACTGTGCAGGCCTTGCGCCATCTTAGTGGCAACAATTCACAGCTACATGGGTTGTTCCTCTGAGAATTCGTAACTCCCAGCCTGTCGCCTTCCAGCAGTCATATCTGCAATTTCTGCAGAGAATGAAGTCTACACCAGAGGCCTCCACAGACAATGGAGCTCATCCCAGACAGGTTACGCATGGCCGGGGACCTTCCAGATGGTCTACTGTAAATCTCTCGCCAAGATGAGGGGAAATATTATTCGCGTCTTGGAGTGTTTAGTGTGGTAATAGAAAGCACACAGGGGCAATACCACAGTAAACGCGCGAAAACTTTCATGCACTGCCCATATGTACTAACATGTTTAACCGTTTAAAGACGAAGCGTACCTCTTTTATATAAGGACTCAGTGCGTACCGCGCTGTAAACATTCTCAACTTCGGTTATAAAAACCAATCTCTTAACCTTTTAAAGCCTAGCAGTAACTTTACGTACCACCAGGTTTAACATTCATCAATTCTACGTGGTGCCCACATTGCATTTATGTGTTTTGTACGGATCTCAGAACAAACAGCAACTGTTGCCATATAAAACATTAACCCTTTAAAGACGAAGTGTATCGGTTTTATATAAGGACTCAGTGCGTACCGCGCTGTAAACACTCTCCACTTCGGTTATAAAAACCAGTCTCTTAATGTTTTATAAGGCAAAAGTTGCTGTTTGTTCTGAGATCCGTACAAAACACATAAACGCAATGTGGGCACCACGTCAAATTTTTTAATGTTAAACCTGGTGGTACGTAAAGTTACCGCTAGGCTTTAAAAGGTTAAATTTTACTACATGTTGCAGAGCGTCCAGGCAATTATTAACCGGTTTTTCACCTCCAAGGCCGACGTTTAAGCCTAAATGAGACATAAGGTTGACAGATTGGCACTGGAAAGGTGCTACCGTGGAATACTATGGCTCAGACAGGTTGAGCAAGCAAGGAGTCTATCTCGTGCTTCGTCTTATACACACGTACTTACCACGCTCTTGAATTATAGAACGTTACCGAAGTTAATTACAGTATACGTGGCATATCTTGCAAGAGTTGTTACTTATCTTTGAAGCCGACGCCTTAATCGATATCAGTCTCTTGCCCCCAGGCGTCGCGTCCCGACAGTAATATGGAATTTAAGTTATACCTCCAATGTTCCCCTCAACAGTCGTCAGTTAACTACCGCTCTTTGGGCTACAGCCCCCTCTGTGATAGTCACAGGGACGGTAATATACAGACCGCCACCCAAAATTCAAATTTATGTTTATTTTATATTGCATAATTATATACGTGACGTGTAATTGACAGTTTCTCTATTACATTAACTATACAGAGTGGTCTGCCGTACAGCTAGCATCAACACACCCTTGCTTGGACGGTGATTTACCACATACACAATACTATTCGATATCCATTACAACCAATCACAACTGTTTCTACCTATATTTTAATCTTTAATATATATTTTAAACAATGTGATTTTTTTAATTTTATTTTTTACGGATGCGCGTTGGTTCCATTAATTTCTATAATATTTCGATGTATGTATTCTTTGTAATGCACCTCCCTGAAGATGGCCACACAAGTGGCCGAAACATGTAGGAGGTATACAGTGTGTATAACACGCATTCATACACTTACGTGAATCTCTTGGTTTTAATATCGTATGTCATACGTTTGTTTAACAAAACATAATTCCCCCTCACCTAACCGAAAAGCTGCAAGTTACAATAACCCAATTATACTACGAAATGAGACATCTAGACATACGATTTTCCAGCAGCGGAGTCCGATTTCAAAATTACAAATTACCTGAGCTTTAGTACCCTTGAGTACGGTACAGATGTGCAACATGCTTACCGAAAAATCTTTCTACAGTTTGTAACCACCACAGACTGATCAGTATCACAGCAGTGAAGGAAGATCGGACATCAAACATATATGCCCAACGTGCAGACGCCATCTCCTGTCAATCAAGATAGACTCAACTTGACTAAATCTGATCATCAACAGAAGTCCACCTGTATGTAGGAGTTTCGATGTGTGAACACTGAATTCTTGAAAATTAGATCTCTCGATGTGGTAATGTTCAGTCTTCTAATGCCTCTAACGTCATTATGTTGAAGTGAATTCCCGTCCAATATTGCCAGGTTAAAAATAGCTTCTCTGTCTAACTTAGTTTCGAAACCCTTTAACAGAATTTTCATGTGCAACATACGGCATTGATGGAATAAATGCTGTAATTTTTCGTATAAAATGCCCTTGCACAATATGAATGTAAAAACACAGGTAAAGTGGTCCCTGTGGACGCGATGAAAGCTTACAGTAGGTGTAGAATCATACCTACACTCGTCTTTAACCTGGACGTTAAATGGGTGCGGACAGGTCAAATCCAAGTCGCTTTACTCCAGGGAAAGAGACCCAGTACCCATTGTGTAGGACGCTGGGTGGGCCCCCAGCGCCGGTCTGGAGGGGTGCGTAGAATCTCGCCCCCACCGGGGTTCGATCCCCGAACGATCCAGCCGCTAGCGTATCGCTATACCGACTGAGCTATACCGGCACACAGTGTTTACCAGTATATACGGCGATATATTTCTGAAGATCTGAATCTTCAATACTAACACTTTAAAGACGAAGCGTATCTGTTTTATATAAGGACTCAGTGCGTACCGTGCTGTAAACACTCTACACTTCGGTTATAAAAACCAATCTCTTAATGTTTTATAAGGCAAAAGTTGCTGTTTGTTCTGAGATCCGTACAAAACACATAAACGCAATGTGGGCACCATATAGAATTTTTTAATGTTAAACCTGGTGGTACGTAAAGTAACCGCTGGGCTTTACACGGTTAAACCTGCTCTACAAATTTCAGTATTGACGGTCAGTATCAAACATAACCTAAGGGACCAGAAATTATCAGAAATCTAAGTTCCTAGCAAACAGTAAACAGTGTGTTCTTACAAAGACCAATTAGTTAATGTCCATAAAAAGTGACGCTTTCTTTTGTGTTAAGTCACAAGAAGCACTTGAACACACTTCCTGCACATAATTTGCTTCTTCAATATTAACACAAAGGGTAC
>BLKM01000115.1:146481-193482 GCA_013340265.1 Coptotermes formosanus
CCAGGTTAAAAATAGCTTCTCTGTCTAACTTAGTTTCGAAACCCTTTAACAGAATTTTCATGTGCAACATACGGCATTGATGGAATAAATGCTGTAATTTTTCGTATAAAATGCCCTTGCACAATATGAATGTAAAAACACAGGTAAAGTGGTCCCTGTGGACGCGATGAAAGCTTACAGTAGGTGTAGAATCATACCTACACTCGTCTTTAACCTGGACGTTAAATGGGTGCGGACAGGTCAAATCCAAGTCGCTTTACTCCAGGGAAAGAGACCCAGTACCCATTGTGTAGGACGCTGGGTGGGCCCCCAGCGCCGGTCTGGAGGGGTGCGTAGAATCTCGCCCCCACCGGGGTTCGATCCCCGAACGATCCAGCCGCTAGCGTATCGCTATACCGACTGAGCTATACCGGCACACAGTGTTTACCAGTATATACGGCGATATATTTCTGAAGATCTGAATCTTCAATACTAACACTTTAAAGACGAAGCGTATCTGTTTTATATAAGGACTCAGTGCGTACCGTGCTGTAAACACTCTACACTTCGGTTATAAAAACCAATCTCTTAATGTTTTATAAGGCAAAAGTTGCTGTTTGTTCTGAGATCCGTACAAAACACATAAACGCAATGTGGGCACCATATAGAATTTTTTAATGTTAAACCTGGTGGTACGTAAAGTAACCGCTGGGCTTTACACGGTTAAACCTGCTCTACAAATTTCAGTATTGACGGTCAGTATCAAACATAACCTAAGGGACCAGAAATTATCAGAAATCTAAGTTCCTAGCAAACAGTAAACAGTGTGTTCTTACAAAGACCAATTAGTTAATGTCCATAAAAAGTGACGCTTTCTTTTGTGTTAAGTCACAAGAAGCACTTGAACACACTTCCTGCACATAATTTGCTTCTTCAATATTAACACAAAGGGTACGTAAAATTACCACTATATTAATCAGTTTTTCCAGTCAAAATCAACTTTTATTTTTATTATTATTATTATTATTATTAATATACGACTACTACATGTTTCGGCGCACCAGTGGCCATCATCAGGTACACAGTACAAAAACTGAAAGAAGGCGTAAATTTGAGGTCTTTACGCCCTCTTTCAGTTTTTGTACTATGTACCTGATGATGGCCACTAGTGCGCCGAAACATGTAGTAGCCATATATTAATAATAATATTAAAAAGAAAAGTTGAGTTTGACTGAATAAACTTATTAATATTATGCAACACAACGGGATGGGACATTTGAAAAAAAAATAAGTACCACTATGCCTGAACGATTTTGACCGAAATTAGCGAGTAATTTCGGGTAAAACATTCGAAGATGGACGCATTAGAATTGCCACTATGCGTGCACTTTTGCACTCTATACACAGATGGCGCTGCTGTGTAAAGATATATGAGAGAATTACAGAAAAATGAAATATGTAAACTGTAATCCCCTCTATGGAAATGAATTTGAATTTGCAGCACACAACTTGCTCCAGCAACAGAGTGTATTGTTCGCAGTTCACGCGAGATCATTTCAATGAACGCGAGAGCGTCATGTTAGGAACACGCATACCTAGCGGTATATGGGTACCAAGCGTATTCGTTTGTCATCTCACATTCCTGTAATACATTTACTTTTCAGTAGTTTTAAATCCGGACGCTTTAAAATTAATTCGTTCAAATACTCAATTACGAAATTCATCGAGTATTATAAGTAATCCCAAAGACTTCAGAAATTCTGAACCGGGATTGTTAAATTATACTCGAATACAGGATCTGAGTGTTCCTTGTCGTACAAAATCATGCCGAGTGTTCCTCGTCGTACAAAATCATGCTGAGTGTTCCTTCTCGTACAAAATCATGCTGAGTGTTCCTTCTCGTACAAAACCATGCTGAGTGTTCCTTCTCGTACAAAATCATGCTGAGTGTTCCTTCTCGTACAAAACCATGCTGAGTGTTCCTTATCGTACAAAACCATGCTGAGTGTTTCTTGTCGTACAAAATCATGCTGAGTGTTCCTTGTCGTACAAAACCATGCTGAGTGTTTCTTGTCGTACAAAATCATGCTGAGTGTTCCTTCTCGCACAAAACCATGCTGAGTGTTTCTTCTCGTACGAAACCATGTAAGTCCTTCGGACGTAACAAAATGGGAGTAACGAGTATCATATCTCTACACTGACAGTTCCCTTGTATAAATTTCAATTCAGCATACGAAAATACTGAAAAAATAAATATAACGTCAGAAATTCGGTACAGTGCACTACCTGACTTCATTCAGTACATCCAGAAAGATAAATTTCCATAATCCCCGGAAACAGCATCTATTATTCTTAACCCTTTAAAACACAGCGGTTCTTGCCTATGTCATCTGCTTTTAACATAAAAACTCTGCGGTTTACCCACGCATTGTAGGCAAGTTCAGTAATATTTTAAAGCGAAGGTAAGTGAAACCTAGAATTATCACTGCGCATTAAAACGGTCAACCCCAAAAACATAGATCCAGTTAACCAGTAACATAAAATTAAAAATGTCTGCATTTCTTTTTCTTTACATGGTTCTCACAACAAACATGGATTACTTCCCCAAACAGCATTCACTCAGTTTTTTAACGAAGACGAGAGTGTTCACTGTGCCGTACGACTTTGATCTTTAATTATAATAACGTTTGATCACAGTCTTTAGGAAATTTAAATCAAACACCGGCCTTTCATCGCCGAGTTCCAGGTTAGATAACAGGTCACTGACACTGGTGGTGGTCAAAGTGGCACCAGAACAAGATTTTCCCCTGCGTACTTCTGCTTCCCCGTCAAAATCGTTCCACCGATGTTTTGTCTACATGTTGCGCTCATCATAATCTGAAACAGGCGAAACCTACGGACCTTAAATAAAGCAATTTTTTGTCGGAATTCAGGGAGCCTTGGCTAGAAAATCACTTTTGCTTAGGCTTAAAGGGGCCAATGAAAATACAATTTAACCCTTTAAAGACGAAGCGTATCTGTTTTATAAAAGGACTCAGTGCGTACCGCGCTGTAAACACTCTACACTTCGGTTATAAAAACGAGTCTCTTAATGCTTTATAAGGCAGAAGTTGCTGTTTGTTCTGAGATCCGTACAAAACACATAAACGCAATGTGGGTACCACGTAGAATTTTTTAATGTTAAACCTGGTGGTACGTAAAGTTACCGTTAGGCTTTAAAAGGTTAATCTAAGCTCATGTATCTGATGTGCAGTAACTAGTTTATTTTTAGGGAAAAGGTTTACCATTCCGGTCTTCTAGAACTTAAAGCCATGTGGTTTAACAGGTACGTATCAATGTTGTGGAAGAACCTGCTGCCGCCATGTTTCGACTAGGCTCCTCTAATGTAAAAACAAAGGCCCTGAAAATTCAGACAGCAAGTTCCTCCGAAACGGCGGCACCTACCAACCAAAGTGCACTATATCATATACCATAAGACGGTAATCTAAGTGATGACCACCCGCAAAAGCTTATCAAGTAACACAGAAAGGTTTCAAGGTCATGCAGGTTTTAACACTGCACTAAGCGGAAACATAACACGGCGTCCCTGTCCTTGTGTATACTCGGTTTATTGTAACAGCAAATTCCAGACAAACTTGCCAGTTGATTGATGTAACTAATTTAAAGTAATGGTACAAGACGATTTTTTTCCCAAAGGTTATTCGGCAGTCCCGGAGCGAAATGAGATACTCGCTGTATAAAGAACTAAGTTTGTCGGCGTTTCAGGGTCTGGGTCGATATAAGAAGCGCAGAGCGTACAGGAGTATCTTAAATTGCCTGTTTGTAGAAACAAGAAGTGGCATCAATTCTGTGCAGAGTGAAAACCCACAGTACAGTCTAACCCAGTTACAACGACATCGGTTTATATAACACGTCTATAACGTCAGATACTCTGTGGTACCAATTAATTCCTCAATGTTAACCATAACATTATACTCCTCGGTTATAACGACACACGTTTATAACGATACAAAATATTCAGTCCCTTTCATGACGTTATAACCGAGTTCGGCCCTATTCTCATGCCCGGGGAAGGGGAGGGGTGAAAGTTAAAGACGTTGATGAATGAACTCGTCCTTCAAAAAGTTTTGGAATCTCTGAGGCACTTGGCAGTGACTATGAATTCTACCGCTTTCTATGACGTAATGCGACGTCATTTGACAAAAATTTACAAGTTTTACAGGAAGTACTGACTCCATTTTCAGAGTAGCAAATGAAGGCCTACGTTCTTCCAAAATCCTCCTCTACCAGGCTGCACGGAGCCACATGCAAGACGACGGAAATATTCAAGCTGCACAGTGTTTTCTGCTAGCCCACTATGCGGCTACCTACTGACATAAACACGAAATAAACGGCTAACTCCACAGTTCTTGTGAACCTAACTGTTCCTCAGTTCGTGACCACGGGCTTCCGCCGCGATGTAGATGAGATTTGCGTTCTATTATGCAGCGTTGAGTGGTAATTATGTACCGACGTTTCGCGACAACCTATCGGTCCCATTTTCAACTACAACTCAACGCTCCAAAATATCGCAGAAGAGTGCAGATTCCCATTTCTCTGTCAAGACACTTCGTACATTTTATGGAATCTGCAGGTTGTTGACCGAATTCACACGAACCTGCCAATTGGCCAAATCTTGAGCCAAATGAATCCCGTCAATGACCTCTCAACCGATTTAACACCCTGTATAATATCCTCCCACGTACGCTCAGGTCTTGCGTGTGGTCTCCTTCGCTCATGTTTCGTTTCGTAGTCCTTCCCTCTTCTACCTACTTGTTCACAGCAGGTGTCGAGGTTGTTTATTTTCACTTGATCACACTCAGACACACACCACAGTCGGTAGGACTACTCTGGACGAGGGATCGGCCCGTAGCAGAGACCTCTACCTGACAACACAAACACTGTACAAGAGACAAATATCCATGCCCCCGGTGGGATTCGAACCCACGATCCCAGCAAGCGCTCGGCCGCAGACCTACGCCTTAGACCGCGCTTCGCTCATGTTCCGCACGAACACCCTATATGCGTCTCTTCTCTCCCTAACACCTGACCCTCAGTCTATGATGTTTTCACTTACGCCTGTCATGTACTCAATGTTCTAACAACATTTTATTACAATCAGAAGCTATCGCACTGTGACTGTGATGCAGTGCCAGTCTATTTCATCCTCCTGATTGCACAAACCACCCGCCCACAAAAGGCACACGTGGTGCAAATGAAATGCGTGCAGAAGTCTGTAAGGGCGACAGAAACAAGGTCAGTTACTGGGAATGTGACCACCATTCTCAACGACACTCAGAAAAAAATGGGTCCATCATCACCGCTGCACATTCCTCTTGCTCAAAATTTAGCGCCCCCCAGCACGATGCACATAATTTAAGTATTCCCTAGGTCAATTTATGATTTTGACCTTACTTGTTTCTTTATTGTTTATTTATTTTATTGTTGTCTGTAGCTCAGATGACATAGTGTCACACCAAAAGATAATAAGTGAAAAATAAGATCTGCCATCTTCTGGGATATTGAGCAGCGTCGAGTGGTAGTTCTGTACCGACGTTTCGGGACAACTTGTCGGTCCCATCTTCAAGGGTCACGAAATCACTGCGTAACACGCCAGAAGATCGCAGAGCACATGCATATCGCGGCGGAAGCCAGAAGTCATGCACGTGAATAATGCTTCGACAATGACGCGGTAGAAAATTATCACGGTTTCAGGTAACACAACGTCCCTTTGAGGAAAAGGGGAAAATCACAAGAACCCTCAGCCCAACCGGTCTGTGGGCCGCAGTTTGCATCCAGCAACTCCTGAACCTCAGCCCAACCGGTCTGGGGGCCGCAGTTTGCATCCAGCACCTCCTGAACCTCAGCCCAAACGGTCTGGGGGCCGCAGTTTGCATCCAGCAACTCCTGAACCTCAGCCCAACCGGTCTGGGGGCCGCAGTTTGCATCCAGCACCTCCTGAACCTCAGCCCAACCGGTCTGGGGGCCGCAGTTTGCATCCAGCAACTCCTGAACACGGGGACACAAGGTCTAGACACCCAACGTCGAGTTTGGGTGATGAATCATTATTTATTTATTTACTTATTTATTTATTTATTTATTTATTACTTACAGTTTTTTAGTTGCACGCTGCCCTTTCGGAGGAACACGCTGCCTCCAGCTTTACACTCACGAGCGTAAGATCAGCAAACGTAGGGAGTCCTTGGCTGAGACTTGAACCCGGGACTTCCCGAATACGAAGAAGGAAAAACCACTGGATCGTAAGTTTCGCTGACCAAGTCATCTTACAGACAGGAACATACAGCTGCGTACAGATATTGAGAATGGAGTTGCCAAATATAAGCCTCGGAACCTTTTAAAGCCTAGCGATAACTTTACGTACCACCAGGCTTAACATTAAAAAATTCTACGTGGTGCCCACATTGCGTTTATGTGTTTTGTACGGATCTCAGAACAAACAGCAACTTTTGCCTTATAAAATATTAACAGACTGGTTTTTATAACCGAGATGGAGTATGTTTACTGCGCGGCACGGACTGAGTCTCTAACGCTAACTCAAGTTAATTTTCACGTATGAAGATTTAACCTTTTAAAGCCTAGCGGTAACTTTACATACCACCAGGTTTAACATTAAAAAATTCTACGTGGTGCCCACATTGCGTTTATGTGTTTTGTACGGATCTCAGAACAAACAGCAACTTTTGCCTTATAAAACATTAAGAGATTGGTTTTTATAACCGAAGTGGAGAGTGTTTACAGCGCGGTACGCACTGATTCCTTATATAAAACAGATACGCTTCGTCTTTAAAGGGTTAACCACGAACTCCTGTTTGATATTTGATATCGTTCAAGAATTTTAATCCCATTTCCACCAATCGCTAGAGCCGAGACGCACTAGCGCAGTGTAATTCCTGTGCAGTACAGTCTGTAGTAATAGAATCTAGTCATAAAACAAGATCATTCTGCTTCGTATCAGAAAGTACCGTCTCGTCATTAAAACTGCAACAAGAAGTTTCACTTCACGTAACACAGACCAAGCCTTGCTATGAATCTGAAAGTATCATTTCGACGTAATAAAATGAGATTAAATCACCATTACTGTCTTCTGGTACACGATGTCGTGTAGTTTAGTAAATGGCTAGGGATAAGCATGCATCTACCCTGAAGATGGAGGCAGAAGATTCCTCCGAAATGTTGGTAGTCATCCATCTGACTGTGTCACCAATGTTCATGCTCACCGCCATGGTCACTTCCAATCTCACACAACGTAACGTACCGCTGCTTAATTAAGCACTACATCATGGACGGAAGTGGCGGTACAGAGCCATGCATTCTTAATTTCAAAACTAGATGTGAGCGGCCAGATCACTCCCTTGGTAGAACAGACACCTGTACACTGGACAGGCGGTAGGTGGCGCTATGCAGCCTCTTGTACCTGGTGTGAATTGAGCCCTCTTCGTTAAGTTTGTAGACAGTCACTGTACTGACAGAGCTATCCCAGTTCCTAATTAATTTCATTATTTGAATTTAAAGATAATTTATTGTAAACTTTCAGGTTCCATAAACAGCGAAGAATACCTCAAGCAGCTGAGCGACCATCAGCTTGTGACAAAGACTCTGTTATTTAGTCGGTCTCTGTCGTCGATCCCCGCAGGTATGTTACACAGCAAACCGACGAACGTTTTGGTTTCTGTTCCTGTGGGATACGACACTGCGGTATGAATATGGACATCTAACACGGGGAGGCGGTCGATTGAAACCAGCACCAAATAGGAGGGGTTCAATCGACCGCCTCCCCTTGCTAGTTATAGGCACCTGGAACATCAGATGATGTATAGCTACTTTGGAAATTTCCACGATTGTTCCCAGTCGCACCAGGTAGGGGCCGAGGCAGTATTTTGAACTAAGTCACAACTCTAATACAGAGGTTCACAAATTCCGGGCGCCAGGTCGCCGTGGCGACTCAATTCTGTACGGTGGGGCCTCCGGTTTGTGGATCCTCAATATGGAACTCGCTTCCTGTCACCCTCCTGGCTCCTAGAATTTTAATATTTGTGCACCCCTGCACCACATGCTTCAGTCTCACTCTAGGCAATCTGACGAGGATGTCAGTTGAAACGAAGAATATACCGTGTGGCATTTGTGGTTTCTGTCTGCGTCCTTCAGTTTCACGTAGCCATTCATTCAACCAATATCCAATATTCGTGTTTCTTGTGACACGCGGCGACCGAACGGCCAAACAAGCTGGTATAGGCCTATTACCACAGACCCGCGTCCTTAGCTGTGATACTTCTGAGAGTTTTGTGGTTGACGTTTATGTTCTTCTGGGATATGACACTGCGTCACTGTGTTAAGACGTTTCCAAAGTTTCGGACGTTTCCATGGAACGTAGCGTCTGCATCTTCAAGAATGACATCGTCATATTCAAACCTGTTTCTACAGGCTAGCGTTCTTTCAAATGTACGTTACGTTACATTCGTATAGCCTGAAAATACCAGTTCACTCGACAGTAATTCTCTAGCAAATCTGGCAGTTTGACCACACAAATTTTGCAGCAACATGTATCGATACTTACTGAGTGTTTGGCAGTTAGCCTATGTGCTAGGCTGCGCAGGCTACCATCGTGACAACTCGGTGTCAATCGGCAGGTAGCGTCAAGCATTGTAAGGACTGAACTCAAATTATCATTACTATTGTTATTATTACTATTATTATTATTATGTCGTTGTTGTTGTTGTCGTCGTCGTCGTCGTCTCATGTCACAGGCCATTTCTCCCCGGTACTCCTCTTGAACCAGCAATGATCCCCACCGCTCAGGTATCAAGTTTCAGCCTGCAGCACTTTCCGCATTACGTGTCATGTTCCAAGTACAGCTGCGTTCTGTAGCGCATCCACTGAATGTTTTCCCGGTGCGGCTTCTAAATTTTTCCTTAAACCTTTTGTTACTGTTCCGGTGGCTCCAGTTACCGCGGGTATAATCACACATTTCACGTTCCACGTCCGTTGTATCTCTGTACATAAACTCTTGTATTTTAGTTTCTTTTCTGCATCCTTTTGTGTGACATTTCTGTCCGCTGGTATTGCCACATCTATCAGTATGTACATTTTCTCTTTTTGTTTGTGTTTAATTATTGTATCTGGCCTATTTGTACCTTCATGTCCACATACCGGTTTGCATATGTGTCTGCACCATTTGTACGTCGTTTCAGTGTCCAGTGCTTTGCACACTGAGTAATGTAAATGCGCACCAAATTAATAGTTTTTTTATTATTATTATTGCTCTTACACACTTCACAGTGCCGCACCTCAGAGATCACAACATGAATGACGGTATGACACGCCTTGCACTTCGCGTTTTACATCAGGTGCTCCTAAACTGCCCACGTTTTTTGCTGCACTTTCTGCCTGCGAAGTGTCTTCTCAAGCGTTTAACCCTTTAAAAACGAAGTGTATCTGTTTTATATAAGGACTCAGTGCGTACCGCACTGTAAACACTCTCCACTTCGGTTACAAAAACCAGTCTCTTAATGTTTTATAAGGGAAAAGTTGCTGTTTGTTCTGAGATCCGTACAAAACACATAAACGCAATGTGGGCACCACGTAGAATTTTTTAATGTTAAACCTGGTGGTACGTAAAGTTACCGCTAGGCTTTAAAAGGTTAAAGACGAAGCGTGTCTGTTTTATATAAGGACTCAGTGCGTACCGCGCTGTAAACACTCTCCACTTAGGTTACAAAAACCAGTCTCTTAATGTTTTATAAGGCAAAAGTTGCTGTTTGTTCTGAGATCCGTACAAAACACATAAACGCAAAGTGGGCACCACGTAGAATTTTTTAATGTTAAACCTGGTGGTACGTAAAGTTACCGCTAGGCTTTGTGAGGTTAACATATCTTACCCTACGATCGAGTTACGTCGCTTGTAAGCACTCAGTATTCTCGTCTGAACGTGTCTGGTCCCTCACAAAGTCGATCTGTCATCATCTGAAGCTGTCTGCGGTACACTTCCCGTTAACAGACACTGTGCTTAACTCAGTACAATGATGCAGGGTTAAAAATTGAACATTTTATAGTGAAATGGGTAGTGTGTTCTGAAACTGCAAGGTGCAGTACCTGGAGGAACAATAGCCTAACTTAATTATCCTGTTATAATAGAACTTCATTAGGGAGTTAGCTGATTATGCACGTTAAACAGGAATGGCTTTGCAAAGAAGCAGGCACGCCCTGTTGTAAGATACTATCTCTCCGTCCTCATGAAGTGGTTCAGCACTAAGCAGAAGCCTCAGTTAGTATAGCAGACACACACGTGAGACACTTGGCGGATTCCCTCCGAAGAGAAGGCTAAGTTTCCGAACCTGCGTTTATGAGTAAACTTCCCGCTCTTAGGATCGGCGTCAAACATCGTCAGTGAGAAACTATGCATGGCTGCAGACTGGCAGGGGAAGCACTGGTAAGAGTGGGACTTTGTAAGTAACTACTTACTTAGAAACTGTATAAGTACAGCAGCACGTTAAGTTGGTAAGAATGTCGGTCGGTTTTTAAGCGTATGGTCAAGCGCTGAGACACAAAGATTAGGGTATACAGAACTATAATTTTACCTGTTGTTTTGTATGGGTGTGAAACTTGGTCTCTCACACTGAGGGAGGAACAAAGACTGAGGGTGTTCGAGAATAGGGTGCTGAGGAGAACATTTGGGCCTAAGAGGGACGAGGCGACAGGAGAGTGGAGAAGACTACATAACGAGGAACTTAATGACCTGTACTCATCACCAAATATTATTCGGGTAATCAAATCGAGAAGAATGAGATGGGCGAGGCATGTAGCACGTATGGGGGAAAAGAGGTGCGTACAGGATTTTGGTGGAGAGACCTGAGCGAAAGCTACCACTTGGGAGACCCAGACGTAGATGGGAGGATAATATTAAAATGGCTCTTCAAGAAGTGGGATGGGGCATGGACTGGATTGAGCTGGCTCAGGGTAGGGACAGGTGGCGGCCTCTTGTGAATGCGGTAATGAACCTCCGGGTTCCATAAAATGAGGGGAGTTTCTTGACTAGCTGAGAAACTGTTAGCTTCTCAAGAAGGCCTCTGCTGCATGGAGTTAGTTAGTTAGTTAGTTAGTTAGTTAGTTAGTTAAGTCAAAAAGATAGTCAATAAATAAGTCAAGCCCATCACCAACCCAGGTGATCTGTCAGTTATGTCAGGCAGTCAATAATCCACCCACACAGTCTGTCACAAAATCGGTCAAACAGTCGACCAAATAATGGGGCAAAGATTCTACTGAGTAGTCAATCAGATGGGTCCGGCTCTCCAGTCAAGCAATGAAGTATCCGGTTTGTTACTGTCAGCACTCGCATTGAAAAGTTCGAAAGGGTGTTCATCGACGCTAATCAATACCTGAGAAAAAGCAGCGTCAAACAGTATCACAATTAAAGAATGATGAATCAGAAGGTACACGTATTACCACGGAGACAGTCGTGGTCCAATCCGGGTAATATCTCGCAACTTGCCTGAACGGACTGAGGAAAACCAAGAAAAATATCCGAAAAACCGGCACTCTGAAGTAGAATCGCAGTAGACAACTACCGACTACATGTCTACAGCATTATCGCTGTATATAAGTGTTGAGTCACGTTGGAAACGCTAGTTGAAAGAGTATGTTTGTAGCAACAGGGACAAGTGGCTGCGACATAAATCTGGAGAAGACTGCCGATCCCTCGTCACTTGGCACCGAGATTATCGGCTCGTGTCGCCCAGTGGCGCAATAAATCACTGCCGGTTATCAAATGAAAGAAGCAGGTGTCGAGAGAGAACACGGTGGTGCCACGTCGATAAGTGGCGAAGGCTGGCGATGCCCTCGCAAAGTACGAAGCCGATAACTTACACGGTAATCCTCAGTCACCTCTTCGGATTTAAGATGACCGTTAAATAATTATGTGGCCCCGCCAGTAACACTTCGTCTCGCCTGGCAGTCACGAACAAACCGTTCCTGCTTGCTGTGACCTTGCACATTCACCATACATCAACCTTTTAAAGCCTAGCGGTAACTTTACGTACCACCAGGTTTAACATTAAAAAATTCTACGTGGTGCCCACATTGCGTTTATGTGTTTTGTACGGATCTCAGAACAAACAGCAACTTTTGCCTTATAAAACATTAAGAGATTGATTTTTATAACCGAAGTGGAGAGTGTTTACAGCGCGGTACGCACTGAGTCCTTATATAAAGCAGATTACGTTCCGTCTTTAAAGGGTTAAACAGCCGTGCCGTGCAGGACGCTACTGCCTACACGAGTGCTTCTACGTATATGTACATATCTGTTATAGCGTTACTGCAGCTATTTCCACCTTTGTAATGAACATTTAATTAGCCCTTTAAAAATGTAATCTACCTTATATATCCATACAGTGGAACTCGGTTATGACGTCATGAAAGGGACTGAATATCTTTCGTCGTTATAAACGAGTGTCGTTATAACCGAGAAGTATGATGTTACGATTAACAGCGAGGAATTAACTGGTACCACAGAATATCTGACGCTACAGGCGAGGAGTCCCACAAACCGGTGTCGTTATAAGCGGGTTCTTCTGTATTCGAAGGGACTGCAGTGGGCTGGCCACGTAGTAAGGATGCATTATTCTCTTACCCGCAGAAATGGGAGGATACTGAGGAGGAAGAACGCCCGTGGGGAAGCCTAGAAGGTGATGGAAGGATGTTTTGTGGCGCTAAGCCGTAGATTTCCTCGAGCAACTGAGCTGGAAGACGGCAACAAGGGGAAGAGGAAACGTCATACAAAACTGTGTAGTACGAGGGACAGATTGACTGTGAGTGTCTGAAACAAAAACAGTGATGACAACATTCGAAGCTCACAAACAGGCCACGTGACTAAGAGGAAGCATTTTTTTGTCGCATTTTGGCCACCCAGCCTCCGCCCGATGCTTAGAGCGAACTGCCACAGGACGCAAACCGAAAGAAAATAAAGCTGAAAACACGCCTTCACCTGGAACCGGGTTTGAGAACACGCGAAATTACCTCCATTCTCCCGTACGTTTTCATACCGTGGTGTGGACAGGTACATCCTTTATCTTTCTCACTGAACAATGCCAGCGATTAATTCGATCATTTGCTTGTATAATCTCTAAGTAAAGTGTCTACGCGTGGAAGCACATCTGTCCATACGTCTGTGTCTGTAATTTGCACAAATGTTTGAAAACGTTACGGGGATGTAGAGAAAAAGAAGTGACGTGGGAGTGAGGGAAGAAAGAAAGGCGGAAGTCAGTCTTGTGAGGGCGATAAGAAAACTACGGGAAACATCAGTCAAGATAAAAAATTGAAAGACTTTTCGAAATGACGTGCAAAACCTTGGATGCCAGTTTTATGGTTAAAGGTGTCTGCAACTTGCTAGTCACCTCTGTCCCTAAAAAGCTACAAGTACAAAGAGAGATTGGAAGGCAGCTTTTAACGTCAGCAGCCCTAAAGTAAAAATTACCCTTTCTGAAACTCAGTTCTGAATAAGACTTTGACTTAAAGCCACCAAAATGGTTCCGGAGATACAGTATCAGACGAGTAAAAATGCATGTACATTCTCAGTTTGTTGAGAGTTGGTAGAAAGAAGCAATGCACTTCCACACGTAACGTCTCGTTAATACTGGCACCTTCAACGTGGTTCTGCAAACAACGGATGCTGATGACTTAGTTCCCAAGGGAAGATACGCTGGTACCCCCTGGAAAGGAACCTACGTAAGGGAAAAACCGCTTGTACCCCCTGGAATGGATCCTACGTAAGGGAAGATCCACTGGTACCCCCTGGCACGGAACCTACGTAAGGGAAGAACCGCTGGTACCCACTGGAACGGAACCTACGTAAGGGAAGATTTGCTGGTACCCCCTGGAACGGAACCTACGTAAGGGAAGATCCGCTGGTACCTCCTGGAACGGAACCTCCGTAAGGGAAGATCCGCTTGTACCCACTGGAACGGAACCTACGTAAGGGAAGATCCGTTGTACCCACTGGAATGGAACCTACGTAACGGAAGATCCGCTGGTACCCCCGGAACGGAACCTACGTAAGGGAAGAGCCGCTGGTACCCCCTGGAACGGAACCTACGTAAGGGAAGATACGCTGGTACCCACTGGACCGGAACCTACGTAAGGGAAGATACGCTGGTACCCACTGGACCGGAACCTCCGTAAGGGAAGATCCGCTTGTACCCACTGGAACGGAACCTACGTAAGGGAAGATCCGTTGTACCCACTGGAATGGAACCTACGTAACGGAAGATCCGCTGGTACCCCCGGAACGGAACCTACGTAAGGGAAGAGCCGCTGGTACCCCCTGGAACGGAACCTACGTAAGGGAAGATACGCTGGTACCCACTGGACCGGAACCTCCGTAAGGGAAGATCCGCTTGTACCCACTGGAACGGAACCTACGTAAGGGAAGATCCGTTGTACCCACTGGAATGGAACCTACGTAACGGAAGATCCGCTGGTACCCCCGGAACGGAACCTACGTAAGGGAAGAGCCGCTGGTACCCCCTGGAACGGAACCTACGTAAGGGAATATACGCTGGTACCCACTGGACCGGAACCTCCGTAAGGGAAGATACGCTGGTACCCCCTGGAACGGAGCCTATGTACACTCTAGTCTCAATGTTAATATGACAATGAACATGAAACTCTTCCCCTGATCGAAATCGAACTCCGGTCATTTATTTCGCAGCCAAAGTAATACGATACATCGATACAACAGTATTTACTTGGCGTAAGAAACGGCTACACTGACCTGTTACACACCACAGCCCTCTTCCAACTCGGAAAGTTTGGCGGTAACGACTGTAGGTCAGAGGAAATTAAGACACAAATGTTTCAGACTCAGAGTTACACCGATGCGCTGTCTTCCGTGTCTGTCACACAGTGTACGGCAATTAGATATGAAAGCGATACCAGTGTGTCAACGCGAATCTGTTACGATGTCACAACGCCCACAATTGACCTGTCAAAACTGTCGATATTCAACTGGTGTCCCGGTTTCGTCAGGCGATTTAAACCAGACTGTTTGCTACTGAATTGTTAACAAAGTTCAATATGGGGGTCACGAGGGCAAGCAGTTACCTCAGTGCACGTTACGCGCATCAAAATTCGTAGCGTTAACCTTATTGACTTTGTTCTCAGGAACAGCACAGGGTACAATTATTAATATATTACGGGTAAAGTTCATTATTACCTGCCATGAAGGCACACAGGTAAGTGGAGGTATACCTCTACACTTTAACCTCGGCGTTAGATAGCGGTGGCTCAATTTTTTATGCCAGAAAAATTAATTCAGTTATTTTGGTTATCCCTGGGTTATCACTGATGTGTATTTGGAATTTTCCCATCATCACTGATTACAGAAAAAGTCCAAGTAGACATCAGTGATACCTCGCACGTTACATCAGTGTCTAAGAATTGTAGTGTACAATTGTTTGGGCTACCGCCAAATATGGAAACATGTTTGACACTTAAGGTGATACGGCTTGCAGTTCGTCTACATTAACCCTTTAAAGATGAACCGTGTCTGCTTTACATAAGGGCTCAGTGCGTACCGCGCTGTAAACACTCTCCACTTCGGTTATAAAAACCAGTCTCTTAATGTTTTATAAGGCAAAAGTCGCTGTTTGTTCTGAGATCCGTACAAAACACATAAACGCAGTGTGGGCACCACGTAGAATTTTTTAATGTTAAACCTGGTGGTATGTAAAGTTACCGCTAGGCTTTAAAACGTTAAACACAGCAAGCAGTGGCGAGAAGGAATCAGAAGTCTTACCCATTTTCATGGATTTATGCTTCTACAAATCTAATAGTATTACCGTTGTTGACGTACCTTATTTCTGAGCGAAAGTCGTAAACTAAACGCATTTTGAGCGTGTGTTCTATTCGTGGGATGCAATATCAAAGTTTTGCATTGACGCCATGTTTATAACCATATTTATGGTCTACCTTAATGTCATATTTCATGTCAGGTTAATTAACTATCGCCATAAAAACAATGCCATACAGAAGTCACATGGCGGCCATCTTGTTATTTTTACCATTTATAAACCGTTACCTTAAGATACGTTCCTACGTACATCACATCTGAGGTGCAGCTCTGGCCTTACAGGTTCGCAGGCACCTCACGTTGTTATTCCTGACTGTACAAGATAAGACTAAAGCGGTGGCATGTCTTTAATTATATGACGTTCTTATAGAGTTTGGTGAAAACCGGTCAACTTTTTCAACAGTTAGAGTGGCAGAAACACAGACAGAACTGTCATCACATGAGCCTGATGTGTTGCTTCCAATGCAGCAAAATAAGCTAAATGCCTGGCTTACATCTACAGACATTAGTAACTCCCTGTGGCACATTTCTTCAGAAATTGATGACAGCTAAGCTAGTTGCCAAATTACGCCAATTTAACCTTTTAAAGCCTAGCAGTAACTTTACGTACCACCAGGTTTAACATTAAAAAATCCTACGTGGTGCCCACATTGCGTTTATGTGTTTTGTACGGATCTCAGAACAAACAGCAACTTTTGCCTTATAAAACATTAAGAGATTGGTTTTTATAACCAAAGTGGAGAGTGTTTACTGCGCGGTACGCACTGAGTCCTTATATAAAACAGATACGCTTCGTCTTTAAAGGATTAACAGAGATCGAGGATGCACTTCCGTGTACAAAAAGGCCATCAGTGTCCAATGCAATAAGCAGGTTGCAGTCAGGCCACGTGCTCACTTTCTATCTATTTCAGATCAATTTTAGTATTGACTTCCCATCTACGCTTAAGTCAAACTCAACCCTGAAGAAGGAGGCAACATGGCCCACCGAAAATTTGGTAACCACCTACAAGTCTTCACGATGCCATAACCTGCATAAACTTGAAAGTTTATAAAGAAAAAATTATTTGGCACCAGTGAAGATATTAGGCACTAGTGAAGACATGAGACACCAGTGAAGACTTCTGAGACGAGTGAATATAGCGGGCACTAGTGAAGACATGAGACACCAGTGAAGACTTCTGAGACGAGTGAATATAGCGGGCACTAGTGAAGACATGAGACACCAGTGAAGATATTGGGCACCAGAGAAGATATTTTCTATGTCATCCTGAAATTCCAACATCATTTCGCGATCTGAAGTGTCTCACGTCAATACTGAATAATGTTCGCCAACCACTGCTGCAGCTACACAGAAACAGTTTTCAGTGTTTTCCCGCGTCTTCTTTCTCTGTACCATCATTAATCTCGCCACTCTTCCCAAACACGTACGCCAGTCTTTTGTCGAAACGAACAGCATGCCCTGACAGGTTACAGCAGTTGTCAGCGGACAGACACTAAGATGTGAGACAATGTAATTCCAAACTTCAAGTTTCGTATTCAAGAGCTTTCGAGCTACAGTTTCGGCACCGAAACTCCCTGCTCTGACCGAATATCGTCGTTATTCTTCTCAGTCCCTCCACAAAGGGTGGAACAGTACACCAAACTCAATTTATGCTACGACCGTTTTCTTCCACATTACTTATGCTTCATTCCTCTTTAGCGAACCTGTCTTTCGACACCAGGATTACATAATGTTAAAAACTGACACAATCTCTAAAGAAACGAAGAATAAAATAGACGGAGGCTGACACTCCTACAATACATGTACGTAACGTTTATTCCAGAGGGGTCCACTCAACGTATTGTCCAATCTTCCTAGTTTTATTCAGTCACTGTGCAAAAACATTAGCGCTGTGTTTGAAACGGCGTATGGCGCACTCCTTCTCAACACATTTCTAAATTCATCACAAATAATAAATTTCAGTCGACGACCGTCCATAAATCTGTAACCGAATACTCTCCGGTAACTAATCAAACGGCCGATCCCAGTGGCCGCGCGGTCTAAGGCGTAGGTCTGCGGTCGAGCGCTTGCTGGGATCGTGGGTTCGAATACCACCGGAGGCATGGATGTTCGTCTCTTGTACAGTGTTTGTGTTGTCAGGTAGAGGTCTCTGTGACGGGCCGATCCCTCGTCCACAGGAGTCCTACCGACTGTGGTGTGTGTCTGAATGTGATCAAGTGAAAATAAACAACCTCGACACCTGCTGTGAACAAGTAGGTAGAAGAGGGAAGGACTGCGAAACGAAACGAAACGAAACGAAACTAATCAAACGGCACGTTAATAAACATTAGCAACGAAGCACATAATCAGTGACTTCAAAGATTAAGCGCCTTTTTTATGTTTTATGCTTCGTTTTTATTTCTTTAAATATGAAAGGGGGGTTAATACGAGAAACTGGGAGTCAATATGACAGAGTGCACTTACGGTCACGTCGTCATGACAGTAACTGCAGGAGAGAGACAGAGACAGCACGTGCTTACCAAGTCTAATGGACACAGCCATCGTAAACATAACCACGATGGAACTGGACAACTGACGAAGCTTCCACAGTAGCTGTTTCCACATCACAATACCTCATCCTTGTGAGCAGTGTTGCCAACTGAGGGTGCACAAAAAAATTACAAGGACAGACGCGTTATCCACCAACCGCCATCTTCTCCCACATTACCCCACGTGAAATATTACGTACATTCGAAACTCAAAAACGCTTAAAATAAGCAAAGAGGCAGAGATGAACGTTTATACGGGAGTCTCAGCTCTTACATAAGAAAATGAAATTTGAGTTATATTGGCAAAGCATGTTACTAAATTTGAACCAATGGATGTTAATAGTAAGAACCAGGAAACCATCCGAATAATATTTACACATTCAATTCCTACCACCAAGAAAATACTTGCTACACTTTACAAAGGCCAACCGATGAATGTTCTTCGCATTACTAACTAACGGCGTTTATTTAACAACGCCATCAGTAGTGTGAAACGGTAAGACAATTAACCCTTTAAAGACGAAGCGCATCTGTTTTATATAAGGACTCAGTCCGTACCGCGCAGTAAACACTCTCCACTTCGGTTATTAAAAGCAGTCTCTTAATGTTTTATAAGGCAAAAGTTGCTGTTTGTTCTGAGATCCGTACAAAACACATAAACGCAATGTGGGCACCACGTAGAATTTTTTAATGTTAAACCTGGTGGTATGTAAAGTTACCGCTAGGCTTTAAATGGTTAAAGAAGGTGAAGTTAGAAGCGTGCGGAAAGAAGGCTCAATTTGAGAAACCACCTTCGAATTGAAGGTTCTTCTGAGACATTACTCCATGTCAAGTAGTCAACAGTTACCGACGTTCCGAGAAATCACAGTGTCTTTATCTTCAGCTTGATGTAGTTTAAGCAGACTCTTCTTGGACTTCATGAACCTGAAGATGGAAGTAACACAGTGCTTAGAAGCATCGCCACCTACTGACCACATGACGATGCTTACAGACCCAGAAGTTCCGAGTCTTCAGCTACACCGCTGTAACAACCTCGGATCTCGTATCTCAGAACCTCCATGGAAGGACTGAGTAACACCACGAACAATTTAACCTTTTAAAGCCTAGCGGTAACTTTACATACCACCAGGTTTAACATTAAAAAATTCTACGTGGTGTCCACATTGCGTTTATGTGTTTTGTACGGATCACAGAACAAACAGCAACTTTTGCCTTATAAAACATTAAGAGACTGGTTTTTATAACCGAAGTGGAGAGTGTTTACAGCGCGGTATGGACTGAGTCCTTATATAAAACAGACACGCTTCGTCTTTAAAGGGTTAAAAAATTCTACGTGGTGCCCACATTGCGTTTATGTGTTTTGTACGGATCTCAGAACAAACAGCAACTTTTGCCTTATAAAACATTAAGAGATTAGTTTTTATAACCTTAGCGTAGAGTGTTTACAGCGCGGTACGCACTGAGTCCTTATATAAAATAGATACGCTTCGTCTTTAAAGGGTTAAAGAGAGTCACTAGCCCACCTGCGACTGAAACGGCAACCTTCCGAATGCAAGTCTAAAGCGTTGCCAGTTGCGCCAAAATGCTTGGTTAATTCTGTTTATACAATATGCGCTACATACTCCAAAAATCTTATGAAATTCACACATACATTCTGTGGTGGAAGTGCAAAGTGTGTGCGTGGTGCATGCAGGTATGTTAAAACGGTACGTTTAATTAAATTCTAAAAGGTTCTGACGACGGTGTATAATATTGTGTGGTGATGGGTTTATGGACTTTATCCACCGTCCGACGAGTAAAATATTAAAATTAAAAATTAAAATCACGACGTTTCGGAAACTGCTCTTCGCCTGAAGACGTAAGCAGCGTCAGCTTCCGAAACGTTGTGATTTTAATCTTTAATATTTTTAATATTTTACCGTTTGGACGATGGATAAAGTCCATAAACCGGTCACCACCCGGCACGCTTAATGGGTAAACGTTTCAATAAATTTCAAGTGCTGTACGAGTTTAAAATATGTTAAACCACTAACAAAGAGAAAGAGTCAAATAGAAATTCTTCAATTCTAATAATATGCTATTAAAGAGAAAATAGCAAACCCACTTAAAGACAAAGGGTATGGCAGATTTGCAACGACGGCATTTTAGCAGAAGCCAAATGTGGCAGGGCGAGATGGTCCAAAATATTGTTATCGGCGGCAAGAGACTTCAGTGAAGGAGAGATCAAAACGACACTTTAATATAGGCAGGCAACTTTATTTTGAACATAACTGTACGAACCGTTTAAAGGTAATTTATATCCTGCAGAGACTGCGCCCTCTTCACCCCCTATCCACCCCTCCAACCCCACTACCACCGGCGACCCAACTTGTCAATAGCAAGAAATAATTTGCTAGCTTCTCTCCTTTATCCGAATTCCTGCAAGATTAGAATTTATTAACGTTTATCGAACGGTATGTTTAGCATGTAACACTGGCTGCATAGCTGAATGAGACTACAAGCCTGTGCTGTGGTCAGGACCCAGGATAGAGCCCTCCTTCTGACGTCACATTTAGCGCGGTTCTTAACCTTTACAGCAAGGAGGTTCGACACCGACATCTTGTGCATTTTGCCCAACAAAGTTTATGTGTTTCTATATTCACGCCGGGCATTGTCCTAGATATACATTAACACACACAAACTAAAGCACTTTAATCACATTAAATTGTTCAGAGAAATGCTCCTATACGTTTCGAACCGTCGCAGGGTTCACCCTCAGGGAGTCACAAAGTCACTAATCACACGCACTGCCACAATATGGTAACAAAAGTTGGTCACAACTTAAAATGCATGTCTTAACTTAAAGTGCGTGTCTGCCCGCCTAACGTAACGCACCTTGCCACTGACAGTACCACAGTGCACGCCATAAACTGCTCCATACACCGACA
This sequence comes from Coptotermes formosanus, assembly GCA_013340265.1. Taxonomy (NCBI): domain Eukaryota; kingdom Metazoa; phylum Arthropoda; class Insecta; order Blattodea; family Rhinotermitidae; genus Coptotermes; species Coptotermes formosanus. Next base: position 167,815 of record BLKM01000115.1, read on the forward strand.
CACAATGCATCTTTTTAACCAAGTTTTATTCATCGTCTTAAGAAGAGAAGTTTTAATGAAATTTTATTAACACAACAGATGCAATTTAAGTTGTGACTAACTTTTGTTACCATATTGTGGTAGTGCCTGTAATTAGTGATTGTGTGACTCCCTGAGGATGGACCCTGCGATGGCTCGAAACATGTAGCAGCATTTTTCTGAACAGTGTAATGTGAATAAAGTGCTTTAGTTTGTTTGTGATAATTTACAGTTGATGTGGTTTGTATGATTCTAACCAGACACGTCGACTCTTTTGCTCAGCAGCATTAACCAGCTGATTTTTTAATAGACGCAGTGTTTTCTGAGATTTAAGAAATTACCTTTTAAGTATAATTTACACAAAATTTATGCTTTCTTCTCCCTGTGGTCTCCTACTAAAATTCTGACCTACACTGCCCGCCCCTTTCTCTGAAGGTTTTCTTTTACGAATGTAAAACTTATTACAGACACATAACAAAACAGAGCCAACTTAAGCACAGTGTTATTGTTTATTTATTTATCTTTTTGGTTCAGCTTCTCCCCGACATGTTTCGGCACGTAACTACGCCATTATCAAGGGGGCTATATCAAAATTACATAAGATGTGCATGAAACATGTGACTATAAAATGTTAAAACTTCTAAAATGTTAAAATCTTCTACAAATTTTTTGCTGCACAATTCTTGTACTTGTTTTGCTGCAATGTTGCTGTTTTTCGGCCTGGCGTCCGTATTTGATGCAGCAAAAATATATATATATAGAATATTTTGACATTTTAGAAGTTTTTTTTTAACATTTTATAATCACATTTCATGCACAGCTTACGTAATTTTGATATAGCCCCCTTGATAATGGCACAGTTACGTGCCGAAACATGTCGGGGAGAAGCTCAACAAAAAAGATAAATAAACAAACACTAACACTGTGCATAAGTTGGCTCTGTTTTGCTGCATTGATCATATGCACGGAAATGAATAACATAGAATTTATTATACACAATTACACCTGAATTATACATTGTTATTTACTTACCTATTTATTTATTTATTTATTCATTTATTTATTTAGTGTATACTCATGCGCGTTTAGAAGATTCAGTCAGAGCAGCCAGCTTTATGTCACACGTTCATATCAGATGATCTCACCACACACGTCGAACTCGAGCTGGTTAGCTCACTGCGCTAAATTTTCGCCTCAATCGACGATTCAGAACTGACAAATTTTCATTCTTTTACGGGCAAAGAACATTTAAGCTGTCACCACGTAAGAAAAATCCTGCGTTTCTTCAGGCACGAATAACTGTATTTCACAAGTGCTGCCAACCTTTCCTCAAAACAGAGCTGAATATGGGAACTGGACGAAAGGACGGAAGGACAAGCGTCAAGTACGACCTCTCCATATAAGGTCCGTAGCAAAGGGAAAGCCGACGTACACCAAAGGGAACAATGGAAGTAACAAGTGGCTACTAAAACAGAAGTTGTTTTCCGAGTGGAATTCAGGTTATAAATAAGTCAAGAAAGAGTCACACGAACTGCGTAAAACGTAACAAATCCACACACACCGTGAAATTTGAGAACCTTGCGGTGATAACACTGAAAACTACTGTCTCCCGATATGTGACGTCACATAGCCAGCTAGAATGAACATTTGTACCACGAAATATAAAACCATACACACAGGTTTATATACCTCGAGCTTCTTCTAGGAAGCGAACACATAATTTATCAGCAGCCATCTGCCAATTTGTAATGACAAAATCGAAATATCTAGGGACAAAGCTCGACATAAAAGTTACTGTAACCCAATATATCACAACAGCGGCAATTAAATACGACATAATGTCACAGTCGTATCAAATCCTGAATAAATCGAAAGCCAGGATTTGTAACAAACAATGTACACGCCCCTATTCCGACAAAGGTCTGTGGTTATTAACCAATCAGAGCTCTGCCTCTGTCGAATAACATAATATTGTGCGTAATTCGAAAGTGTTTCGGCAATATCGGCACGATATCACGCACAGCAAATCTAACTATTTCACGATAGAAAGAGGTCTGCGTTTCTCCAAGCAGTCATATAAAAAAATTTAGAACTTGTGGGATGTGACGCCGTGTAGTTTAGAAACAGGTTTAACACTTTTTTTACGAGATTGTTTCCCCATTATTTTCCGAGTAGACGTGCTGAAACGGGAGGCAGCTGATGCCTCCGAAATGGCATTTCAAATGAAAATACTTTCTCCGAAAGACATCATCTACTGTCTAAAGACATCGCATGTCCGGGTTCAGTCACCCTTGACTTGTGGCATTAGGAGCAAATGACAAGTAAAGGCACGGAATTCATTTCTTCCACACAAACACAACAGCTTTTGTGAGACCCCGGAAGTGGCCGACGCATTCTATACCTCGGAAACACGGACCACGAAGAAGAATAAAAAGGCAGAAAGAGTCAGCAGAAGTAAGAGTTGTTCAGTCACTGAAAAGATGGGAAAACAAGACGGAAAACCGAATAAAGACAGGGCATAGGAACTGGAGCCACATCCAGTTCTGGGAGAGAAAACATGAACTGGACACAACAGTTAGATGGAATCGGCCCGGCGTCACCACAAAAAACACACTAAATTACAGATCCAATGAAGAAGGCATATTGGCACATTAACCCTTTAAAGACGAAACGTAATCCGCTTTATATAAAGACTGTGTTTACCGCGCAGTAAACACTTTCAACCTCGGTTAAAAAAACGAAGGATTTGCTGACGTTTACGGTAAAAGTTGCTGTTTGTTCCGAGATATGTACAGAATACATAAACGCGATTTGAGCACTATGCAGAATTTTTGAATGTTAAACCTGGCGGTACGTAAAGTTACCGCTAGGCTTTAAAAGGTTAAGTAGAAAACGAGCACTATGTGTCGGGAAGGTTAAAGAAACCATGCAAAGGCGTGGATTACTATCATCGTCATTATTATTATTATTACTGTCATCAGGATAATTACTTTTCTCTGGAGTAATAGTACTGAATCGGTGGGTTGTGACCTCTACGTCAGTTATCATTTCAAGACATAAAACGTTTTTTACAAAAATTAGGCTTATTCTAAACTAAGAAAAATATGATTTGTTAAACAATGGGAAAACGTATAATGTGAAGTCAAGAAATTCAGCGATAAGCCATTGAAGGCGTCTAGTGAGAACTCGACCACAAACCGGCATATAATTGAATCGCTGAGTCAAAGCACCAAACGCCGGTGTTTTAATCTGCAGTTGGGTCAAGTGCTTTGTTTGTGTCTTCCATTGCGCTAAACTCAACAGTTATTTAAAAGGTTTGGAAGTTAATGTTTTAGAACGAGGTGGTGCAGTGGTCGCTGCATAACAATCACGCGAAAAGCCGTCCGAACCCAAGAAAAGTTTTGGAAAAACGTATTTACAGAAACGAGACTGAAACAACAAAATACTACTCAAGAAATCAGAAAATTTTATTTCTAGCGTTTATAAAATTTTACAATACCTATCACAAAACGTGTCAGTTACATTTCTTATCAACAGGCTTAACACAATGCAGACTATAGCAGCTATACAAGTAGATTTAAAGAATATACAGCGAATCACTACAGGCTGGACGGTCGGGGTGTCGAATCGCGGTGGGGGCGAGATTTTTCCGCACCCGTCTAGACGGGCGCTGGGAACAACGCAGCCTCCTCTACAATGGGGTACCGGGTCATTCCCGCAGGGTAAAGAGACCGGGGCGAGGCGTTAACCACACATCCCATTTTAGCCCCCGCCGAGGTTAAAGAAAGAGTGGAGCCATACCTCCATACCCCCTTCTGTGCCTATCTTCAACTTACTCATAATTGTATCCAAGTAATTACAACACAATTTTACAATAACGATTTGAATAGCATCGTGGAACTATACCACACATTTGCAGATCGATTTAAATGCCGTGAGTAATCTATCACCTAGCAAGAAAATGCAGCATTATGTAGTCTTGAAACTCGATATTCCTAATTTCGAGCCACCGCCATTACCGATTTCGGTACAATTATGTCAACCTTTCGTCACTGATGAGTCGACGTTGGATGACGTTGAATCGGACTTGAAAAATCGTCGCTTCGTAGTCCTTCCCTGTTCTACATACTTGTTCACAGCAGGTGTAGAGGGTTTTGATTTTTAACTTGATCACACTCAAACACACACCACAGTCGGTAGGACTCCTCTGGACGAGGGATCGGCCCGTCGCAGAGACCTCTACCTGACAACACAAACACCGTACAAGACAAACATCCATACCCCCCCCCCGGTGGGATTCAAACCCACGATCCCAGCAAGCGCTCGGCCGCAGACCCACGCCTTAGACCGCGCGACCGCTGGGATCGACGCCTTGAAAAATATGATTGTAAAAAGACGGAGAAAAGGAGCTTTGGACGTAACAGAATGGGCAACAAAGGGGAAGCAAAGGCCACACGTAAAGGGCCATAGAAAAAAAAGAAGACGCTATTTCGTAAGTTCTTAGAACAAAACATGCGTTTTGCATTGAAAATGGGTTACAACATTTGTGATTCGAATGTTCGTGATTGTTTCATCAGCCCCCACTTAGCAACAGACATCAAGGCTCCGCAGCAGTTGACACGCTTCTCCATTAGCTGCGGTAGGAAAGAGGAAACAAGACGGAGGATGACAGAGAATCTACGTGTATACAGAAAGCCAAGATACCTTAGGACCAACACACAGGATTCACCGTCCGCTGCTGACAGTCAGTCTACAGTAAGACGCAGCACAGCTTCTTGCTTTTATACAGAAACACTTCCCAAACACAGTACACTAAACTCTACTACTGTCTTTCCCTTTACACCCACATTTCCTGCTGCACTGCTGCTGACTACTGCCTCTGATGTGGCAGAGCCGGTACGCCCCCTAAAGCTATATTTGATTGCCCGCTTGCGCCCCACATATAGATCAGTGGCGTGCAATCTTAATTTGCATAACTACATGCCAGTCTCAGGTGACTGCATCACCAAACTCTGCTTTATGGACCCGGGGCGGGGGAGGGGGGGGGTTCCGAACTCGCGTCGGAACCGTGAAGTACTATGCACCAGCCAAAGCACAGTGTATGCCTATCCCCGACCTTAAAAAGTTCTAGCAAACCAGCAACGTGAACGGTTTTAATTACGCTCTAATATTTTACGAAAACAGGAATGTATTATTTCAAACGTTCTTTGGAAAGTCTCCTCAATGTGCTCTACGAAAAGCAACAGAAACTAACTAACTAACTAACTAACTAACTAACCAACCAACCAACCAACCAACCAACCAACCAACCAACCAACCAACCAACCAACCAACCAACCAACCAACCAAACAACCAACCAACCAACCAACCAACCAACCAACCAACTAACTAACTAACTAACTAACTCCATGGAGCACAGGCCTTCTTGAGAAGCGAACAGTTTCTCAGCTAGTCGAAGAAATTCCCCGCACTTTATGGTACCCGGAGGTTCATTACCGCATTCACAAGAGCCCGCCACCTAAACATAAAATGCCGCAACATAAAATGAACGCAAATATTGGGGCTGTGTCCGTCCGTCACTGAAGAGTTCATCGATATAAAATTATTAATTTAAATGTCAAATAAACTTAATTTTAGCTTATTCTACAAAGCAGAAATTGTACGATATAAAGTTTTAACAAAATTAAAATCTACAAATTTCACTTTACGTATCTACTGTAACGCACACTCACTATTTACAAACTCACTATGTTATTACCGCCTCAGCGATGGCTGGTCAGTGTTAAAAGCTTTGGTTCCATTTTTCGTAGTCTCTCCAGGTTTTACGCAGTTATTCCCTAGTTTCATTTTCCCTTCATAAGTTTGCTTCTAGGTGACAAAAAATGAATTCCAAGCAGAAGAAAGTATGCAAGCAGTAATGAAAACAACTGGACAACAAAAGCGGGACTTTTCAAATTTGCATTTCTGTTTTCCCCATTTCTTCAGCATACTTAACGTTGGGAGTGATTCTGTACTATCAGAAGCCACTGGAGGGGGGGGGGAGGGCTCGAGACGAGGGGCCTGAAAACGAAGTTTGGACAAAAACAGTAACAGGAGACCCGAAAAAACTACATAATAAGGAACCTCATGTTACATAATCGTTGACAAAGATTGTTAAGGTGACCACATCAAGGAAGGTGGATAGACGGGACGTTTAGCACGCATGGAAGAAAAAAACAAAATACTCTGGTAGAAAATAGATCACTTGGAAAATCAGGCAAGGATATTAAAATGGACATTAAAGGAACAGAACGAAAGAGTGTGAATTGGATTTATCTGGCTGAGGATATTGAACACAGACAGGCACCCATGAACACGGTGATGAATCTTCGGGTTTCATAAAACAAAAATTCATTTATTAGATGAACAACCGTTGGCTTTTCAAGAGTGGCTCTGTGTTCCATGCATTTAAGTGGCCCCACCTCGCCTTCATATGAGCACAGCTGCCACTAATACCGCCACTGCAATATGCCGATATACTAAGAACATACTTTAATTTCTCTTGCTACAATAACCTCGACTTAATCGGTTTTTGTTTTGATCTGTTTGATATTGTTTTCGGGCAACTTCATTAACTGTGTGGCAAAGAAGGGGATAAGTCGATATTTCAATCATAAACCACAGCTGACGGTAAGAGCTGGCTCCCTCTATTGGAAGTTGTAATGGATTTTAATATTGCTGCAGTCATTTTAAGCAAAATACAGGCGCAAGATAAGCAACATACAGGCGCAAGATAAGTTAGTACTATATGGTACAATGTCTGCATGCATATCTCTGCAGCGATGTAAAAGTTCAAATCAATTTTTCCGTACGCAAAGTTTAAATTTTTCTGACAACGATCTTTTATGATAAGGACGTTTATTAGGAATCGTTCGAAACGTCGCGGACATTAACCTTACAAAGCCTAGCGGTAACTTTACATATGACCAGGTTTAACATTAAAAAATTCTACGTGGTGCCCACATTGCGTTTATGTGTTTTGTACGGATCTCAGAACAAACAGCAACTTTTGCCTTATAAAACATTAAGAGATTGGTTTTTATAACCGAAGTGGAGAGTGTTTACAGCGCGGTACGCACTGAGTCCTTATATAAAACAGATACGCTTCGTCTGTAAAGGGTTAAAGAAACGTCACGGCTTCACTTCCCAAAGAACCAGAATCCTCAACAGTACCACTGTGTAAGCCTGCAGTCTAGCATGATTATTACTTTAGTCTTTGTACAGTTCCATCATCTCGTATTTTCCCACACATACTGTTCCGTAAATTGAATCTCACCAGGGGTAAAGCGTCCTACACAGTGGGGCCCCTCAAAGACAGCTGGCCTGAATCACTAACATTTTCCTGAAAATTTCCTTCGTCAGTCTGGTCTTCCCGAATTCAGTCGTTTCTCTGTCTCCTTGTCGTTATTCTCGTTTTAGTTGATTATATCCTACGTAGGTTTCTGACGTATCTCACTCCATCCCACACATAAGCAGGCGTATGGTTTCACACTTTTGTGGTTTCTGTGTCATTTCTGATGAAATGTACCTATCTTATTTCTTCTGCCCACGATATTATTTGACGTTAACAACACACGAGGCACCTGGGGCTAAGACAGACGTTCTGCAGATGTCGCTTGTGTCCTCACAAAATACGCATTCCGACACCTCAGTTCTTCGTGTTGGAATTGCTGAATGTTCTTTTCCCACGAGACGCTGCACCGTGTCCAACAGCTCCGACTGCTTCACAATTTACCATACATACCCTACAAAACGCCGGATGAATACAATCGAACCCGGTTATAACGATATCAGTTTACGCAGCACCTCGTTTATAGTGTCAGGTATACTCTGATACCAATTAATTCCTCACTGTTAACCATAACATTCTATTTCTCCATTATAACAACACTCGTTTATGAAGACAAAAAATATTCACTAATAAACCACCAACACAATGCATTATATTACGATAAAGTCATTTACTATTTATTTATATTACCCCGACATGTTTCGGTGTTTATCAACATCATCTTCAGGGGGATGTCCGTGTACTTTTAAGGCCCTCGTCACTTTGGATAGATGTCTGTAGATGATATTAAATAATAAAATTGTTAAAATCGTACGTCACATACATAACACTTCAACTAGTTTTCAGTTAAGAGGTAAAACAATAGTAAAATGGTAAAATGATAACACATTGGCAGTGCTAAGGTTCGATGACTGTTCCACAATTCACTGTTCACACTTTTCAGTACACTGTTATGTAAGTAGGCCCCTGTACAGCCGTCTATTATGGGTCTCAAGCTATGTAAATTCATACAGGCGGTGGGTGTATTGATGTAAAGGTCTGTGCTATGTTCCTGTTGCGTTCTGCATGGTTGTGTTGACTGTGTTGTAGTGTTACGTATGTGACATACGATTTTAACAATTTTATTATTTAATATCATCTACAGACATCTATCCAAAGTGACGAGGGTCTTAAAAGTACACGGACATCCCCCTGAAGATGGTGTTGATAAACACCGAAACATGTCGGGGTATATAAATAAATAGTAAATGACTTTATCATAATATAGTGCATTGTGTTGGTGATTTATCAGTGTTATGTGAAAATGCACGGCGAAAACAAAGTGAAAATAAAAAATATTCAGTCCCTTTCATGACGTTATAACCGAGTTCGACTGTATTTTAAAAATAACGTCGTGCGTTATTTTTATTTACCCATGGTGTAAACTAAAACGGAAAAGATCGGTACGGATCGAACTGGACAGCACGGCGCCTTCCGTCAGGCACGTGATGCTGCCGTAAAGAGAAAACTCGGTCACCCACTGAGACATCACCCGAATGCTGCATCTGTTACTAATGGAACGATTTTGTACAAATTTTCCTCTCCCTCTCTCTCTGTGCAGACAATATTGCGGGCTGCCGTAAAAAATCCAAAGTGTGATCGGGAAATAAGTTGCCTTTTCATCCTTATTTGATTTTTTTGCTATTTAACTACTAACCACTGATTTTAGCGTCCCTGATTTAAGGCGAGCATACACCAAGGAAACAGGTTACGTCTTCAGAAGCGGGTGTGACTGTCAGCTCTAATATGCGGCAGCAGTTTTCAGTTTCGTGTACTTGATTTATCTAATGTTAGACAGCAGCCTAAGGTGCACTGGAAGCCAATTTAACCAGACCTTCGCCTAGAAAAACGCTAAGAAAAAAATACGTGCTGAATTACACACACACTCGTGCCTGAAAAAAGGGTCTAAAGCGCATTCGAAATACTGCATGCCAAGTTCAAGACATCAGACGAACACGCTCCACAATGAGGCCTGTGACATCAGTCGCTGCAACATCTGTTGCTCTACACAATTTTATTCTAAGCCGTGAAGCACAGCTTTGTGAAGCGGGCGAAAACTTTGCAGTTAATCAGTCAGGCGTTCTTATTTTAAACGAAGAAGATGGTGGATGCCCGAGTACATCGAAGGCACAGCTTTTGACAAATCGCCTGGATGATCATTTCTTAAGGCCTGAAGGAGCAATTCCACCTTAGTGGATTTATGTCTGTTTAGTACAATAATCACTCAGTAACAAAAGTAACTTAAATGCTAACACGTATTAAGCAAGAAATGTATTATTTTGTAGTTCGTTAATTGGCCTGTTTTCTGTCTGCATCATAAGACACTGAGTCCCGTACGAAATTTTTTCGCCGACCAAAACCGTTTTAAACCTCCGAACATAGTTTGAGTGGCTTATGTCACACAGGCCTGTCTGCTGGTCAGTTAACAGCACGAAAACAAAGTTCATGTCATTACAGACCTTCTCGTGCCATCTCTACAGATGAAACAAATCACACAAGATACGTGGAAGTACACGAGACTAGACAAGCAACGTGCAAAGTGACCTTGAGAAGACTAGTTGGTTGTGTTTCCTTGCAGCAGAGCATCACAAGTCTTCTGCGAACTGCCTATAGGGCCCTTACAGCCATGCTGATGGACATTCGTTTCTTCTAGGATGTTATGTCGACCAGTAGCCACCAACGTTTCCGACGGTCGTAGTGCCCCCTTCTTCAGGGCCAACTATTTACCAGTCTTATTGACATACCTTTCCAGAAAAGCCGTCACCAAAACACAGCCAGAATGAGCATAAAACACACTGCCCTCTGGAAAGCAATGTAGTATAGTCTGGTGAAAATTTAAGGACGTTTCGTTGGTATTTGCCTGCACATAGCGTACATTTCTAGAAGACCCTATGGTTATCTCCTTAGTTATCACCACGAGAAGCGCAACTAGAACTAAGCTATGCAGTGTGTAATGCTTGTGTCATACACTCAGCTGTACTAAACTGTTTAGCGGAAGTAAAACCCTAAATTTAATGTTGAAACAATCATCAAAACTAAACACCGTTGGTAACATTGTGATACACGAACCATTAACTGAGAAGCGATATTGCAATCCGATTACCAGTGCATCATAGGGCGGAGCTTTTAAACTTAACAAGTTTACTAAGCCATGTCGAACCAGTAGTGACATTGATGAATGTTCAAATTCATTTCTGAAAGCGCAGTGTGTCAACATCATTACTGTGCGTTCCGTCTATCGTGTGTACGAAGAATTGCGTCACGAATCGGTTTCTATGTTTACACAAAGATAAAATGCGTAAGTAGCTTCCGCATACAAAATTTAATTTAATAAACCGTGACGTTGGTTGTTGCTGTCAAACGAGGTGAATCATATCTGTAACACGGCTAGGATTTCAGGCGTTCTTTAAAAGATAAATGTGACACACATGGTAAACGTGACGCCCGTCCTTCCGTCTGTCTGTGACCGTATGCGTAAAGACCTAAACGTTTATACAGACGCGATATCAGGCTTCCGCTGCGGTGTAAATGAGCTTTCGCTCTTCTGGAATGTTACGCGGTGTAGATTAGTAGTTATTTACCGACGTTTCGGGACAACCTATCGGTCCCATCTTCAAGGGCCAAGCAGTCTGATAGTTGAAGATGGGACTGATATATTTTTCCTAAACGTCGGTAGCTAACTGCCAATCTACGGTGCGTAACATCTCAGAAGAGCGAAGATCTCATTTGTACAGACGTTTCTTTAACCCTTTAAAGACGAAGCGTATCTGTTTTATACAAGGCCTCAATGCGTACCGCGCTGTAAACACTCTCCACTTCGGTTATAAAAACCAATCTCTTAATGTTTTATAAGGCAAAAGTTGCTTTTTGTTCTGAGATCCGTACAAAACCCATAAACGCAATGTGGGCACCACGTAGAATTTTTTAATGTTAAACCTGGTGGTATGTAAAGTTACCGCTAGTCTTTAAAAGGTTAATACAGGAGTATTTCCGTATAACTCCACACATGGATATACAGGCCTCACTTAAGACTAATACGATAGAACGAAAGATGTTGGGAATGTCGGAATTACGTAACTCAGTACCCCCTGTTCAGTTTTGTATAAACCACAAAAATACAACTTTCGGAACTTCTCCTTCCACTGTGGTCACAAAACAGATGGCACGTAATCTGAAGAGGGCGTTTGAGGTGACCCAGTAACACCCACATACCTTACTGAGGCCTGGCTGAAAAAGTAACTCAGCAGCGGGGTGGGCGCGATGCAGTGCATTACTCTCCGGCGAGTTTCCGTTTTGTCACGTGGTACAACGCAAAATATTTAGCGTCTTTAGAACAAATTCCTTTTCCTCTGTGAAACTGAAAAATGCGTCAATAATGCATTGCTCTGGATTCTCGCGGCAGTAATTTTTCATACGACTTCCCACGCACAAATGAAGGTGTTAGAACAAGGCTGCCCCAACCCTGTTGTGTATGTCGCCGGCGCGGTCAGGCCTCCTGAAAAGCGGAAACAGCACTGGATTCAATTACTGGAAGTATTTCTTGGTGTCCAGTATAAGGGTCGACCCACATTACACGGCACGACACGGCACGGCACGGCACGACACGACACTACACAACAAGAGCCAGCGTGCATTCACATCTACCGTCAGTAAACAGACACGGTAGCTGAGTCTTGTTTGAGCTCGGAAAAAAAAACTTCCATCTGTCATGTCTGTTAACTGATGGTACATGTGAATGCACACTGGTTTTTGTCTTGTCGTGTAGCGTCGTGTCGTGCCGTACCATATAACGTGAATCGGCCCTACAGGGTTTAAGTCCGCGTCATTACGAAGGCTTAAATACACCAAAGATCATTACCGCAATAAAAAATGCGGGCAAGGCAGTGTCGGGGACACATCCGTTACGTATAATACGTCAGTGTCGTTTTGTGACAGCGTCGTTTGTGTAGTAATGAAACAATGGCTAGCAATGAATGGCATTTATTTAGATGAATTAGCGCCGACGTTGACGCCGCGCGCAGCAGCTTTGCAACGCTCTCTCCAGCGCCGTGCTCGCTCGGCGCCGCGCGGCGCCGCTCAATGGCCCCTCATTTTGTCTCGCATTTTGTCTTATTTCTTCCAACACCCGAATCTTATATCGTTTTACATATTTTCTTTGCAAATGTTGCGACATTTCGAAGTTTGGTCGAAATTTTTGTCGCTTTTTCCACTTTTGCACTGTGTTTCGGTTAGGAGTGCATTTTTTTGCACTTTAGTATTGTATAATTCGTTATTACGAATCGTTTGAGTGATTAAACACGTGTGTTACCTCTCCGAAAGCTGAGTAATGACTGCCGGAATGGCGCGGAATTGCGTCATTTTTGCCTCGCGCGCTTACGCATGCCGGGGCCGTCTCAAGGTCAAGATCGCAATAAGTCGCAGTAAGTATCACGCGTACATCTATGGTCTATCACTTGATACTATTGCCATGTGCCTCCAACTATTTTACACGTAGCAGTAAGCGTTTGAAATCTATCCTAATTTCCTTACACTCGATTTCCCGGAACGACCCCCCATACTATCTGCGAACAGAGACGTATTCTACGTCAAAATATCATTATTTGACTTAACTCTTTAAAGCCGAAGCGTATCTGTTTTATATAAGGACTCAGTGCGTACCGCGCTGTAAACACTCTCCACTTCGGTTATAAAAACCAGTCTCTTAATGTTTTATAAGGCAAAAGTTGCTGTTTGTTCTGAGATCCGTAAAAAACACATAAACGCAATGTGGGCACCATGTAGAATTTTTTAATGTTAAACCTGGTGGTACGTAAAGTTACCGCTAGGCTTTAAAAGTTTAACGCCTGAGCAAGGCGTCTTTAACCTTCGTGGTGTAAGGCCCAGCTAAATGTTTCAAACCGTTCCCAACACAAAACACATAATGAAGTAGGTCTGCCGTTCACGTAAGACAAAACTGTAAGTCTGATTTAAGCCGATCTTACGAAGTACTAAAGAAACCTAACACAAGTTCAACACTGCTTGTGTTCTCTTTAAATATCCTGTCCTAGAAACTTCAGAGAAAGGATTGTCTGTAAAGAAATACACGTAGCGCATATGAAGATACTCCTACCCACTTGTTGCTTTTCATTGACTTCCAAATAACATTACGTTTTGCCCAGAAAAGCGTTCAACAAGATGAACTGCGCTTTAGAATTGCAGGCTATAGTAAAGAAGAATGTTCATTTATTTGCAACAACACTTACAAAACTGCGCACGGAAATACACTGGGACGGCATTGAGAAGTGAAGATACTATATCACTTTAAAAATTTGCACTTTGATGACACTTTGGTGGGTCGTTAGATATCTTATGGGGGTTATTGAGGAGAGATCACAGTTGGGTGGGAATGCGGAAATTAATAAAGGAGATGAGAAATAATACGGAGGAAAAGAGATCTAGATAAAGCACTTCTTATTCACTGCAGTAATCCAACGCAGTACACAATGTAGTATGGAATAAAGTCTAGTGTACTGAAATTTCTGCCTGCATGTTCGCCCAGTCCTAGTCATCTTCAGAATTAGCCGAAACATGTAGCCACAAATCGTAATGCTGCTTTATTTAACTTTATAGTATAGGGTGTACCATGTTGGATCTATCTAACTAACTAACTAACTAACTAACTAGTTAACTAATTAACTAACTAACTAACTAACTAACTGACTGACTGACTGACTGACCAACTGACCGACCGACTAACTAACTAACTAACTAACTAACTAACTAACTAACTAACTAACTAACTCCACGGAGCAGAGGTCTTCTTGAGAGGCTAACAGTTTCTCAGCTAGTCAAGAAATTCCCCGCATTTTATGGAACCCGGAGGTTCATTACCGCATTCACAACTGCCCGCCACCTGTCCCTACCCACAGCCAGCTCAATCCAGTCCATGCCACCCCATCCCACTTCTTGAAGATCCATTTTAAATTATCCTCCCATCTATGCCTGGCTCTCCCAAATGGTCGCCTTCCCTCAGGTCTCCCCACCAAAATCCTGTATGCACCTCTCTTGGATCTGTTTTAATAAATAGTTCAGAATGTACAAACGCACTATAAAGAAAGAATCTCCTATTTACTTCCAAGTAACTTCTGCACGGCAGTAATCTGTATTTAAACTCTTAGCATAAACCCAACAAATGACAGCACAGTATGTACGTCCATCTCTGTCCGTGTGCGACTTCAGGATTCCGCCGCGATCTATATGAGATCTGCGTTCTTCTGCGATATTACACAGCGTAGAGTGGCAATCACGGGCCGACGCTTCGGGAAACCTAACCATCCAATCTTCAAGATTCAAGGGTCAAACTTTGAAATTTCAAGAACACTGCACTTCAACAAAATATTCTCAACCTTTTCTCATCCAATGGGTGGCAAAGCAGCAGCAGGTAACTTGTTAGAAGGCCGGAAACTACCTGCCTCTCAATGTATACTATAAATAACAATTTACTAGCATAAAAGCAGCAGTGTGTCAAAACATGTTTATACACAGAAAAAGTGGATGTCTCTATGATGCATCAAAAGTGAGGACACATTAAAGGCCCCTCCGTTATGGCATAAACTCTCAATTAAAAATTATAATTAAAAATACTGTAAGTTGATAGAAACTTTCCGTGGCAATGTAATGGAAAGGAAATTAATCCTAATTATTTATACAAAAGCAGAATATATGCCAAAATATAAAATACTCAATACACATTCTTCGGGCACTTTTTTTTCAAATAAAACCAAACAAAATTAAGTACATTTCAGGGCATAACAACAAATTAATTTTACAGCTGGCATAAAGAAGCTACGGACCAGCCGCGGTGATCGAACAGCAGTTTGATATCCACTATGCTGACGTACTCCGCACAGGCTGTTAAGACTTCTGCAGGATACAACCCCACCACAGCGTTCCGCGTTTGATTACAGGACAATTGGTCTGAGAAGAGCAGTGGACAATACAATGGGGCACCGCTACCGTATTCTCTCCGAATGCTTCGTTTTTTTCCCTGTCAGTTATAATTCTCTCAGTGATCCATATCCACTCGTCTATTTTTCGGGGAACGGACAATGCGCCCATTAGTGACCGCAGTTCCCTGCGGTATAGTCTGACCGCAAACCAAGAATATAAGTAAATCAACCGGAACGAGAGATACGATCGACAGACGAACGGATGTTCTTTTCACTAAAGTTTGTCGGCGACGTCAAGATGGCTAAATTGCAGCAAACCAAGGACGGAAAACTAGGGTTCGTGGGGCGGGAGGGGCCGAGAAAAATTTCGTCCTCACAATATTTAAATAAAATCATTTCTGCCATAACGCGATAGCCGTGTTCTTGCGAGACCTCACGTTACAGAAATCGCGTCATAAAAACGGGGTCAGATCAGAATGAATTTGGCCCACCAACCAACCTTACATCTTCACACTTGTCGCTGAAATCGCATAAAAGCCAACACGCGTATGCGAAATTTCGCGAAAATCAGCGTTATTCATCAAGCGCATTACAAACAATTCGCGTTAAAGAATCACGCGTAATAGCGCAACGGACGGTCCTTTATTCATCTCTCATTACTTGTTTATGGACTATGTAACAAGACGGTCGTTTGCCTGAAATACGGCGTCCGTTGCGGATTAATTCGAGACATCATCTCAACATTATCCGGGAGGGACTGAGTAAATACACAAAAAATCTAGATGAAATCACGCGGTCAGCCATCCGAAATTACACACATTATTTTGGAACACCCGGTGCTGACGTAGTAATGTAAATTGCAGTATGCTACGCCTCATCTCACCCTTTCCTAGTCTCCTACATATGTGTGTGCGTGTGTGTGTGTGTGTATATATATATATGTATATATAATCTGATATACCCACTGGAGTGTGGAAGCATAGCGAGTGGAAAGAACACATAACGTCCGTACACCAAATATAACAAAAACACATTAAAATAAGTGATTACAACACATCTTGAAAATAACAAAATACTTACATAAACGACGAAAACGCGTGCACGCACAAAACGTATCTTTGTAACAAGCTGAGATGAGATAAGCCCACGCCAACCACAGCAGGAAGAGGTCCAGAAAGCTGCACTCACAAAATAACCACACTTGGCACTGCCACAGCAACCAAAAGAAAACACAATCTCACGAAATCTTATTAGAGCGCCAAAGGCTCGGTGACCAATCCGTTCTTGCGAGGAAACATAATTCTGTAACCCTCAACCCCCTTCCGATACAAGTTTTAGAGAAGCATACATGTCGAGCGCTGGCCGCGGAATCGCAGAGCCCAACCAATGCCTGGCCACCCCAGCAAACCCGGAAGTGAAAGGAATACGTAAAACGGATTGAAAGGGGAGGGGAAAAGAAACAGAAGCTTCAACCTACGACAGGGAAGTCGCTGGCAGGATGTACGTTCTGGAGAAATTCTACCTAACATGGCGCAATACAAAATACAATACACAGAACAGACGAAGTATTGTAAATATTATAATTATTATTTTACAACACACAGTAGTGAGGAAATATTGTAAATTATAACCATTACTTTAGAATACACAGCAGCCAGGAAGTATTGTGAATTACAACTCTTATTTTACAACACATAGTACAGAGCAAGTATTGTAGATTAGAAAACAAAAATAAAAATGATTTTAACCCTTTAAAGAAGAAGCGCATCTGTTTTATACAAGGACTCAGCTCGTACCGCGCTGTAAACACTCTCCACTTCGGTTATAAAAACCAGTCTCTTAACGTTTTGTAAGGCAAAAGTTGCTGTTTGTTCTGAGATCCGTACAAAACACATAAAAGCAATGTGGGCACCACGTAGAATTTTTTAATGTTAAACCTGGTGGTACGTAAAGTTACCGCTAGGCTTTAAAAGGTTAATGGAAAATACTCTCTGGGCACAGGCAACTCTTTCACATTTATGTACCCAAAACCGGATGTAAAATAATTCTTAAGCAATTTCAGCCTTCCGCCGCGACGTTGATGAGATCTGCGTTCTTCTGGGATATTACGCAGCTTCGAGTGGTAATCCTTTACCGACGTTTCGGGACAACCTATTGGTCCCACATTCGAGGGTCAAGAAATCCAATCACGTCTTGCACTTGCAGACGAAAGCATTCTGTTTTACAAACGTCGCGTTTGTGTAACCACTGACGATAGAAATCTCGAGGTCCAAATGCACGTCAGTGATATCTTGCATGATACAACACTGTCTACGAATTCTAGTTTACAGTCTCTTTTCATCTGTTGCCACAAAATATGTGGAGAAAGTACAAACCTTTAGAAGAATTCCTAAACATTTTCGAAACTCGCTACTCAGGTAGCAGAGATGTAGAATAACCAAGGAGAAAGAAGACATATTGAAACGCGAAACAAGTTTGTGAAATTCGATTTTGTCACACCGATGAATTCCAAGTTCGTCGTCAGTTCGGACAGCCACACAGTGTAATTTCTTGTAGAGACAAAAGTTTCCGAACAACCTATACATCCATCTTCAGTGTAATCACTCCTCTAAAGTCGAGACCAATGCACCAACCAGCAGACTTCTCCGAAACCTTGATCCCCGTCTGCCAAACCACACGACACGTACCCGAACCACGCATCCGCTAGTAATGGCTTCTAGATCAGAACGGAACTTTGAGGAATGTGCCTCACATGTGCTCTTAGCTGTGGATTCGATTTAGCTTGCGCCTCTTTTCCCATCCAAAGACAATATTCCACAACCTTCGCTGCAGTACAAAACTAAAAAGAACAGTATGCCATCACACTGTCATCTATGTGTTTGTCATAGCAAGTGAAAGCTATATAAACATCAGTTCTTACACTGCAGCCGGTTGCATTATTCTTCATCGAACAACAAATCATCAGCGTCTACCGCTTCCACTGTCTTCCTCTGACTCACTCAAATCTTTCTGTCTCTCTCTCTCATCCTGACGTCACAGCATGCTACACAAATAAAGCATTCTGAAGTACAATGAATCCAACATGTACCATGTCCGTGCACTGTATCATACGAAATAATAACACCAACTAATGCACCAAAATATATATAATCTTCATTCATAAAAGCGGCCGGGGCGTGGGGCTAGCCACCCCATCCCCTCCTCGTGCCAAGGCTCACGAATGGGTAGAGCTATACCTCTACTCCCCCTCTTGGGCCGTCAGGGCCTGTTACAGGGTGAACCTTTATCTTTACCTATTCGTAAAAGTCTCCTAAATGTTTCGACCCTGCTGGGCCATCTTCAGGGAGAATAATATTGATACCATAGTGTATCAATATTATTCTCCCTGAAGATGGCCCAGCAGTTAAGTGTGAATGTGCCTGGGCACATTCACAATTAACTATTTAAACGCAACCATAGTGTATCAATATTATTCTCCCTGAAGATGGCCCAGCAGTGTCGAAACATGTAGGAGACTTTTAAAATAAATTTATATACTTTTTGGTGCATTAGTTGGTGTTATTATTTCGTACAATAAATCCATTTTCGTCAGACAAAAGGACACAAGGTGGAACTTACCCTCGAAGAGAGAAATACTGTCTCTTATAGTTTAGAAATTACTGTAGCGACGAACATAAATGTTGTAAAAATGTATATTAGTTTGTATCCATGCGAGATGCTGTATATAGCATTAAACTTTAAGTAATTACAAACAAACTTCTTGGAAGAGTATAAAACTAAACTTGAAGAACTGGGAAAAGACCAGATAAAATTTTTCAGGGGTCACCAAATGTTGGTTCAATAAAGAGCCAAAGAATTTATTATACTCTCTAAACAATAGAAAATCAAGCCTGTAAACGTTCCCGTAAACGTTATTTACTCTAATATTTTCTACAACGAGACATATCGATGTAGCTTTACCAAAGACCCTCGCACTCACAGAAAGTTGCAAATTTACTCTTCGACGCGAAGTAAAGGCGGCAAGACAGAACTTTAACGACAGATTCAAGCATTTCTCCGCTCGTCCGAATTGCTTTGCCCTCGCAAACGGACGGATGTGTGGGTTGCTGAACACTAAAAACTACCATACAAGAAACCCCCTATAGAAACTGCTAGCCTAGAATATTTAAATTCATAATTTAAGAATGTAAGGGCATGTAGATGTTTTGGGAGAAACAAGAAACTTGTATAGGAATTCGGCAGGAAACGCCCTTGGACAGCGCCCGTTTGGAGAATCGGGTCAAACTGTTGAATCATATTTATTCACTGACTGACATCGGCTTGTTTAACAACGCTCTTTCCAGAAACGTACGCTACACAACACTAAACGCGACGTGAACACAATTAGTACCAAGGTTAGGAAGGGCGCTCTTGTGGCGTATTTAAAGGTAGTACGTGGCATTCGCGTGGACATTGTGAGGAAAAATATAAACTAGCACAGTCTGCGTACATGGCACCATGAAAGCAGGGGTCACACGGGTTTCTGCAGCGTTACATGTATTGAAGTAGCTCAGAATTACACGTAACTGTGGTGCTGAACGTCCCTGTTCTCTGCCTTTTGTATGCCGTTTCGGTTTGAAGTAGAACACACATCTCAACTAACTAACTAACTAACTAACTAACTAACTAACTAACTCCATGGAGCAGAGGTCTTCTTAAGAAGCTAACAGTTTCTCAGCTAGTCAAGAAATTCCCCGAGTTTTATGGAACCCGGAGGTTCATTACCGCATTCACAAGAGCCCGCCACCTGTTCCTATCCTGAGCCAGCTCAATCCAGTCCATGCCCCATCCCACTCCTTGAAGATCGATTTTAATATTATCATCCCATCTACGCCTGGGTCTCCCAAGTGGTCGCCTTCACTCAGGTCTCTCCACCAAAATCCTGTATGCACCTCTCTTTTCCCCCCACACGTGCTACATGCCCTTCCCATTTCATTCCTCTCGATTTGATTACCCGAACAATATTTGGTGATGAGTACAAGTCATTAAGTTCCTCGCTATGTAGCCTTCTCCACTCCCCTGTCGCCTCGTCCCTCTTAGGCCCAAATATCCTCCTCAGCACCCTATTCTCGAACACCCTCAGTCTTTGTTCCTCCCGCAGTGTGAGAGACCAAACACAGCCCTTAATCATGTGTGCTTTATATCGAAATGCCTTATAATAAATACAGCACGTACATTTCGTGTGACTGCAAAACCGGCAGGTATTAGTGACCTCGGCACTACATAAAGACGGGTGGTTAAATTCACGACACAGTCGCTTTAACCATCCCCCCTCCCCCTTCCGGTCCGAGAAAGAAAACCCAGTAACCACTGAAGAGGAGGCTGGGTGAACTCAAAATCCAGTTTGGAAAATTGGGACGATAGACAAATCTGTCTTCTCTGCCGCAAATTGAACGATTCCTCTGGCGCCTAGCATGTAATCAGCACCTGTATCGACTGCCCTATCCCCACTGGAGATACATATATATACTATATATACACGCAACTACAGAAGGTCTCTCTTGTCCTCAGGAGGTTATTTCAGAAAAAATCAGCACAGATGAAATGAGTTAGAGTCTTACCTCTCTGAATCGGATCAACGGGAGTAAAAGCTCTTTCAAGGCATTTTTGCAGGTTGGAAAGTTCGCTAAGACTTACTTCTCTCTCGGGACTTCTTCTAATCAGTTAAAATCAAATACGTTCTATGTAAGAAAAAAAAACAGAACACAGACTTATTAGCATGGTACGAAATGCAATACACTGCTAGGCGGTGTATGTTCTCAACAAGAAACACGTAACAATTCGCCTAGTTTCTGTAAGTAGCACCGTTTCAAGTTTCTGCATTTAAAGTTCTTTCTAATGTAAATTTATTCTGCAGAAACATCTAAGTTTTTAGCTTCAGTTTTGTGAGGGTTTGAATTTGTCTTTAGAAATGTTTGATAGACTTTATACTTCTACCACAATCCGATGTATTTAGCTCGTCAGCAATGACTCAGCTGTTGCTGTATAAATTCAGGTCGTTATTCCATTTGATTGTCTTCACTGCCAGAAGCTAAGGTCTTACAGTCACGCAGCTTAGAGTTAAAAAATGACACTTACTAAATTACATAACACACGTAACATTACTAACGTCCTATATTTTTATTTAGGGGCCGGGATTATGCAGTAGGTACACGGATTCGCTACAGGCGGATGATCCGGGGTTCGAACCCCGGTGGGGGAAATAATTTTTCTCTTCTCTATATCCATCTATAACGCCCACTGGGGCCAACCCAGCATCCTCTACAGTGGTTCTTTCCAGAGGTTAAAACGGCGTTGACCACCCGACCCCATCTAGGACTGATGTTAAGAATGGGTGGAGCCATACCCCTACACCTTTGCTCCCTGTCTATGCCTCCTATGGCATGTTATGGCGTGATTTTAACTATGTTCCTTTATTTAGCGACATCAAGACGTGCCCATAATTGGCGGTCTCATCGCTAATTGCAGCAGTTTCGGCATCCCTCACAAAGCACAACCGCACGTATATCCCGCGTTCCATATTTGGTTTCAGCTTGACAAGGCTCCTTGTATCAGCACTGTAATCATCCCTCGTCGGCACTTTCCCAGACTGACACGTTAATCTGGCGTCCACATTGGTGTTCGTTACAGTAGATCACACACACATACATGTACTGTTCACATCATCCCATGCGAACTATTCCTAATATTGCCGTAATTACAAAGCCTGAATCAACCAATTATTCTTCCTCGCCATTACTAGACGCGGCATGGTTCAATTAGTTTCTACATAACAATAGCGTGAGGCATGTATAGTACAACGGGCAGGAACCTCAGGGAAAGTTCAGTGTTTATGTATTCATATTTATGCGGTTCAGTTCATTGAACAAGAAAACAGAGACACTGTAAGGAATGTAACAGCAGTACAGTCTGGCCCCAACGGTGTGGACACTATGAGGTATGTGGGTTCCGTACAAGACACATTTGTACCAAACGTCATGATGTTACATACCATAAGACCAGGGCTGTGGAGTCGGTATGTAAAACCTCAGACTCCGACTCCTCAATTTTCAAGTCTCCGACTCCTCAATTTGTAAGTCTCCGACTCCGAATCCTCAATTTTTAAGTCTCCGACTCCTCAATTTTTAAGTCTCCGACTCCGACTTCTCAATTTTTAACTATTCGACTACTCAATTTTTAAGTCTCCGACTCCGACTCCTCAATTTTTAAGGCTCCGACTCCGACTCCTCAATTTTTAAGTCTCCGACTCCTACTCCTCAATTTTTAAGTCTCCGACTTCGATTCCTCAATTTTTGTCTCCGACTCCTCAATTTTAAGTCTCCGGCTCCGACTCCTCAATTTTTAGGTCTCCGACTCCTCAATTTTAAGTCTCCTAATCCGACTCCTCAATTTTTAAGTCTCCGACTCCGACTCTTGCTCCTTCATAAAAGCTCAGTATGTATTATATAAAACGGTAAACCTGCTACAGTGATAAATGGTGTCATACGACGTTTCGTCACCACTATGTGAATCATCAGGCTACTGTTTAGACTTCAAGCATAGGTGTAATGGTTATTGTAGCTGGTATCTATTTAAGGTTTTATATCGAGGTCGGAGTCGGTAAAAATATACCGAATCCGGCTCGGACTCGGACTCCACAGTCCTGCATAAGACATCAATATTTGCGCAGTAAGAAGCCTAAATATGAAGGTCTAACTAAATTAGAGGACAGCACTATTCATTTATTCGTACTGCCCACGTTGCAGGTTTTTTTACCCTCAGCAAGGACCAAAAATTTGAATAGTGACCAGCCTGCCGAGCTTTGGGGCCTGTGCTTTAGGACGTAACTTGGGCAGGAGGTAACTTGGGCAGGAGATTACATTAATAAAATTAAATATTTTCCCCCGTCTTCTGATTTCTGTTTATCCAAATACAGCACGGAAAATGCAGTTTGTTATGAGTCTCCTTTCTTTCAAAAATCTTTAAAAAGCCGTTCACGGTCAGCTTTGTGTGCACATAAGCCACCTGAATATTACGAGGAACGTTCAAATATAAACGAGAATCCATCTTATATGAAATTCAGTAACATGCAAAGGCATGTGACGCTTGGAGTTCCATGGGCAGCCGCCACATGGCATGGCAATTATGAGAACGTTGCAGTTCCACAGACTGCCACTAGATGTCAGGAGATGTAAATGAGAGAACTGTGTTTTCTGCGCGGTACGATCTGAGCTTGTTTCTAAAATATTTATTCACAACACAATGGAAAAGTTTTACACACTACTTTTCAATGTAGTCCCCCTTGACTAAAACGCACTTGTGCAAACTTTCTGGAAGCTTCTTAAGTCCAGTTCCGATGAAGGTTTTCGGTGGCTCCTGTGTCCAACGTTTTACACCTGCAGTTACCTCACTATTATTCTGGAATATCTTGCCTCCTAAAAAAAATCCTTCGTTGGTCCAACAAACCATAACCAGACTCAGCTAAGCCTGAATCGTACGCTGCACGGGACAGTGCATCCCACTTCAGTTTCAGTACAGCTGCCATTGTTAAAGCAGCAGTGTGAAGATAGGCATTGCCTTGGAGGTAGCAAACTGAATCCTGCCTCTTTCTTCGCTTTGAGATTATTGCCAGCTTAATCTTTTCACTCAGGAGAGTTGAATAATACTGCACATTGATGGTATTCTTTTTCGCCAGCGAGAACGTCCAAGTGAAGGACACCGCTCGCAATCCCGGAACACAGTAGCAATGATCATCCCCACTGAAAAAAATTGTTTTCACTTTATTTGGGGGGGGGGGGTAGAGACTGGGTGTGTTTTCACTGCTTACTTGCTCTTTTTGATTCAGGAGTGAAGTCGTGCACCCAAGTCTCATCACAGGCCACAACTGAGTCCAAAAATTCGGCTCCTTCTCTCTCGTATTGTTACAAAAGTTGAGTAATGGCCACTAAATGTCCTTCCCTGTGCTCTGTTGTCAGGAGTTGTGGGACCCACCTTGCGCTAACTTTACTGTCTACCAACTCGTTGTGCAGAATCTCTTAAACACTCCCTACACTAAGCCCTCCTGTCTGTGACAGTTCAAGAACAGTTATTCGACAATTAGCCCGAATAAGTTCACCAGTTTTCAAAACGTTGTCTGGATTCACACAGGTTTTTGGTCGCCAAGTGTGAGGTTCATTTCAACATGGTCTCGTCCTTCTCGAAATGATTTCGGCCAGCTGAGCACCCTTGGCTGTGACAGTCATCCCAAAACTGTGCTTGAAGCCGGGTAAAGATTTCAGAAGGAATGACGCCTTCCTTTCTGGGAGATTTGATAATTAACCTTTTAAAGCCTAGCGGTAAATTTACATACGACCAGGTTTAACATTAAAAAATTCTACGTGGTGCCCACATTGCGTTTACGGGTTTTGTACGGATCTCAGAACAAACAGCAACTTTTTCCTTATAAAACATTAAGAGACTGGTTTTTATAACCGAAGTGGAGAGTGTTTACAGCGCGGTACGCACTGGGTCCTTATATAAAACAGATACGCTTCGTCTTTAAATGGTTAAACAACGTGCAGCACTGCTGGGTACTTCTTGTTCTGCCATCCTGATTGCACCTGATGGTTGAGGTGGAGAAAGACCCGACTAGTGCAGATGGCAAGTTCAAACATGTCCTAACTTGCCGGTGAATGCACGTTCATACAAGTTGATTTGTGCTCGAAAGGGAACAAAATTCTCGTTTAAACTCTAACGACCTGCGTATTATTTAACAGGCAACCTGCGCGAGCCGCGATACTGAAAGCGTGCGCACCACATACGGCCCGCTAGCCGCGTTGTGATTTCCCCTAAAGCTGGGTATTTGGTTTTAGCCTTAATATCGGACCCCCTACGGATTCAGTCCTTACGATATCAACCGAGTCACAGACTCACGTATGTGCCGGTGGCGCTGGTGTGGCAATACATCATCTTGTAAGGCTTGCACTGTGTGCCGAGAAGATTGTCAACAAATCAAACTTTGACAAAGATTCATGTACTGACATTTTACTCGAGTGCGTTACGTAATAAATTACCACAGTTTCAGCTACATTATATCTTTATTTGACTCTGCTACGTGTTTATCTTACATACCTTCTAGCTGCTACAACAACTGACAGTTGTGTCCCTCTTCATGATCGCCCGCAGTTACTGGAGCCAGTGTCCCACGCGTCCAGCAGTACTTCCCAAAATTTTGGTCCCTCTTCATGATCGCCCGCAGTTACTGGAGCCAGTGTCCTACGCGCCCAGTAGTACTTCCCAAAATTTTGGTCCCTCTTCATGATCGCCCGCAGTTACTGGAGCCAGTGTCCTACGCG
>BLKM01000115.1:203405-229133 GCA_013340265.1 Coptotermes formosanus
TTTACTGCTCGGTACGGACTGGGTCTTTAAATTAAATTGTATATCACCTGAATCCACTGCAGTGTAATTAACTACCACAGGAAGACGGAACGAACAATAAAGTAAGGTAAACAAACAGAAATGTTACCTGGTAAACATACATATATTATTAGGAAATATTTAAATTGCTGTCAAGTGGGTTGTGTTGGCTATAAGTTGGTCCTATCAGCACGTTCCAATAGTTAATTTTATACAAACTCTATCAAGGTTTCTACTAGAGTTTAGTTTACCTTGTTTCTGCACAAGTAACCAGTGAACATAAAGGCCAGTACAGTGTGCAAAATCGTGTGAAGTCTCTGAAGCACTCTGTACCCATGTCAACAGCAGCAGGCAGGTGTGACCACTGTTTTAAAGCCACAAGTCTTCAGTGCTTACTATTAAATAGATTTGTAGGCAATATTGACAAAAACCCTTTAATTTACACACCACCGAACAGACACCACAGTCCACGCACGTACGTATGTACACTTCTGCAGCCCTTTCTCAGGCTTTGCTTTATTCTTTACATTTATTTCATTTAACCTTTTAAAGCCTAGCGGTAACCTTACTTATCCCCAGGGTTAACATTCGAACATTCTGCGTGGTGCCCACATTGCGTTTATGTGTTTTGTACGGATCTCAGAACAAACAGCAACTTTTGCCTTACAAAACATTAAAAGACTGGTTTTTATAACCGAAGTGGAGAGTGTTTACAGCGCGGTACGCGCTGAGTCCTTATATAAAACAGATACGCTTCGTCTTTAAAGGGTTAAAGCCTAGCGGTAACTTTACATACCACCAGGTTTAACATTAAAAAATTCTACGTGGTGCCCACATTGCGTTTATGTGTTTTGTACGGATCTCAG
The DNA here is from genome assembly GCA_013340265.1 of Coptotermes formosanus. NCBI lineage: Eukaryota > Metazoa > Arthropoda > Insecta > Blattodea > Rhinotermitidae > Coptotermes > Coptotermes formosanus. Next base: position 204,290 of record BLKM01000115.1, read on the forward strand.
AACAAACAGCAACTTTTGCCTTATAAAACATTAAGAGACTGGTTTTTATAACCGAAGTGGAGAGTGTTTACAGCGCGGTACGCACTGAGTCCTTATATAAAACAGATACGCTTCGTCTTTAACCTTTTAAAGCCTAGCGGTAACTTTACATACCACCAGGTTTAACATTAAGAAATTCTACGTGGTGCCCACATTGCGTTTATGTGTTTTGTACGAATCTCAGAACAAACAGCAACTTTTGCCTTATAAAACATTAAGAGATTGGTTTTTATAACCGAAGTGGAGAGTGTTTACAGCGCGGTACGCACTGAGTCCTTATATAAAACAGACACGCTTCGTCTGTAAAGGGTTAAAGAATCACTAAGTTACGAAACGGGAGTTTCAGGGTTCAAATCCCGGCAGAAGCAACCATTTCACACATATTTTACCGTTTTAATGATTCTGTATATTTTATATAGCAAAGTTACGTACACTATATGAACATACAAAACCCACGTATCTCTATCACATTACCAAATTCCTTCAGGCCGAACTGTGTCGGAGGTGAATTAATAAAGCTTTATTGCGATTTACAACACTTGTGTACGTATTTTATTTACGCCGATATATGCCTACGTATTGATACAAGATAAAATACGTCACACATTATCACTGACATTGTATTTCGAGAAATTCTGGATTTAAACCTAGGCTGAGACGTCCAGTAATATGCCAAAATGATAGGATTTGAAAAGAACCCTCAGCATGCGGGAAGCGGTTAAACTCTAAATCCTCTTTCTCCGTTGTCCGTCTTAGCACCACCTTACAATCTGCTACATAGCATTCCCACATCCTTCGCCTGATCCAGCCGGGCAGCACCGTGCGGCAGTTTCCTCCACACGCAGAGCTATTCAGTGTTCCATAGACAAGGCTTAGCCGACGTTCAGAAATGCCTACTGACCTTATGGCTATACATTGGCACCTTGCGGGGGGGGCGGGTGGTGGTGCAATGCAAAGTTCCTATAGACTATAGGGTGCACATTAAAAGTTAAGCTCACTCTGCCACTACACAACGACGTTTCGGAAGTTGCCTCTCTAACCACATTTCCATCTCAAACGTCAGATTTGTTCGTACGTGAACAAATGAAAACACGCTGAAAATTTGTTATACATGAAACATTTTCTCTACAAGACAATAAACGTCCTTAAATACGCCAAATATAGCTTCTGCCGGTCGCTGCTATGCAAATTATATTTCGACCAGAGTGTCTGCTTGCAACCGTAAGGAATTCAAAACATTTCGTCCTTCTTTGTTTCTAAACACCGGATTCTGTTCCACCCTGCATAAAACCAGCATTGCCTATGGATATAATCAAGCAGCTGTGTTATTATTATGCATTACGTTTTGATTTATACTTCAGAATGACCGCCTAATTCCTTTACTAGTTTTGCTGAACTCTGTTATGAGCTGTCTGTTTAATTCACCTTAGGGGTGTTCATACAGAACACAAAATATTAGAGCCAGCTGAAATAATTAAATTATCATTACCATTATTATTATTACTAGCAGCAGGAGTAGTAGTAGTAGTAGCAGTATAAAGTCATTAAGTATGATTGCTCAAAAATCGGATTACAAATTGCTTCCAGTCTTACCCTAAGTACATGTGTATCACAGTAGCGTAAAAAAAGAGAGGTTGAAGATTCCAATTCTTATTCGCCGTACAGTTCATTTTTCATAGTCCCCTTATGAAATTTTTCTGCCACGACTGCATGTGGTATTAAACCTAAGTTATGGGATAAAAATTCTTTTGTCACTGTGTCAAAGCGTCACAACACGGTTCCACAGCTGGTCATACGCGAGAAATGAAATAAATAACGCGAAAAAGAAACATGAAATGCAGTGAGGAAGTTGAAATAAACTTTACGAGTTCCCTCTCGCTCTTTGTTTATTTGATTTTCACTTCTTAGAAACTGAAAGAAAAGATCCGAACAAGACATTACAGTTTTCTTGCCTTCTCAAAGAAAACTCGTCGCACTGGTCTGCACTTGTTTTCTTTCACTTTCCCACACTGTCAATTTCTATGGACTATGTTACTGTGAAGAATGCGCGCGCATCGTGTTTAACATGTCGGCTGCAATATCCCACAGAACACGTGTAGAGTAGAACAGATACCGCCAACTAATATCTGAACTCCGACTGCTCTGTGTCGCTGGTTTGTACAGCGCCTCTTTCTAAAACATTCACGATAAATAAAAAAGATAAAATTCGCCCGATAAATTCCCACGAGGGCACTGAGGGGCTGTATAATTATAGCTGTGCTCTTTAACATCGACGCTAGATAGGGGTGGGTGTTTAACGCCACGTCCCGGTGGCTTTACCCCCGACAATAACACGGTACCCAATGTATATAAGACTCTGTGGGCCCCACGGTCGGTCTGGACGGTTGCGGAAAATCTCGCCCCCACCGGGACTCGAAACTTGGACCGTCCAGCCCTTAGCGAGTCGCTATATCGACTACGTTACCCCGAGCTAGCAATACGTCACGTAGACTCCTCAATTCGTGAGACGTCTCCTTACATACTAAAGCCAAATTTTTTCTGAATATTTTCATGAAGACACATTCTAATAAGCGCCGTATCATTCATTTGTATACTGCCCAGCGTCTTCGCCTGTTTCGAACACAACGCTTCGAAAACTGGATCTGTGTAATCATCATATGTAGGAAGCGAAAGGATCCTACTACACGACGTGGATGATAACTGGCGCCAAGAGGAATGACCCTCCGCTTGGGATACACCTTTCGGTGACAGGTGTTTCAGGCCAGCTCTTTTATAGGGCTCAGCTAAAAAGAAACATTTCGTTTCAAGTCGTAAACCTGATGATGGAAACAGACCCCCTTTCCGAAACGCCACCTTTGACACAACTCAAAGACGATAAACATCAAAACGATACATATGTTTATACGGTATTCTGCATCACATACTGTCTTCTACACATTTCTAGCGCATTATGTTATGAGCTTCCTGAGATGCGAAGCCAAGTAGTTTGGTACAGACGAAATCGACGTTTGTCAGTAATCATCTGCCTCCAATTTCAAGCCTCACATACAACAAAGAGGCAGCTGGTTCCCCCGAAACGTCGGTACCTACCCAAAAACTTACAAGGCGTTACATCCCAAAAGATAAAAATCATAATGACACTCCCATAAGAGACCCACATGTTAGTTACAAGAGCATTATTTGTCTGTGGGTAGGCAGGAAACTTTAAGGAATTTGTCACAACCCCAAAGCAAGTTTTCCACACTCACAAGCACAAAGCAGTTCAATCACCGACCTCTCCAAGAAAAGTTCCGCAAACTATCCGTCACCCAACATTTTTTATTCTCAGATTTTTTCAAGACGTGGTGAATTATGAACTTTGTGTTCGCATGATATGGGCTGTATTGTAAAGTATCGTCTGTTCTTGCAAGATAAATGATACTGCCTTTATAACACGCGGCACAAGTGCGGCAGATGTTGGATTATCAACCCAAATTGAGGTTGGGAGGAAGGCGCATGCCTGGCAGCCTGGCTTGCTGGGTGATAACGAAAATAAATACTTTAAGGTAAAGGTTAAATTCTCCCTGTGTTTAACCTTTAAAGCCTAGCGGTAACTTTACGTACCACCAGGTTTAACATTAAAAAATTCTACATGGTGCCGACATTGCGTTTATGTGTTTTGTACGGATCTCAGAACAAACAGCAACTTTTGCCTTATAAAACATTAAGAGACTGGTTTTTATAACCGAAGTGGAGAGTGTTTACAGCGCGGTACGCGCTGACTCCTTGTATAAAACAGAAAGGCTTCGTCTTTAAAGGATTAATTACACACCATACCGCGAAGACATATGGGGATGCTGGCGGGACTATGTCTCAGTTTTTCTTAACATTCGACTGTAGATCGAGGCGAGAGATCGCCCTTCAAATCCCTAAGGTTTTTACCGACAAAGGAAACGTCGCCGATATCCATAGGATAAAAGAGAGAGGCATCTACAGTCGACCTCGATGCTTTGGACGTGCGAGTACCTTCCTGTGCTGGGAATAAAGCCCCGATTTCCCGATCGTCCTACCTACAGCATACCGACAGACTGGCTTGGCCATCTCGGCTCAGTAATGCATGACGCCCCACAAAATTGTTAATACTTCTGGTTTGCAGAAATATGCTTTAATACGCATACCAAAATCAAGTCTAAAGTGACGATAGTAACGTTTCTTTGGTCGACACCGCAACAATCTTCATGTTATAACATCCATTCACATTATTGTTGCCATCTATGTTGGTCATCATCCGTAATACCTCTTTAAAAATCAAAGGTTTATTGCTGATTTCTCTGCTGCTTTCGGTTCTATTATAGGATAAGGTCTGTTATTTGGTTTTCTTTCCTACCGTCTTTATTTAGAAGAAGTACAACATTGTTCGAAATTCCTCTCACAACAGCTGTTTTGATGTTGTGTGTCGATGGGTTTATAGACTTTATCCATCGTCCGAAGAGTAAAATATTGAAAATATTGAAAAATTAAAATCACAGCTTTTCGGAAGGTGGCTCTGCTTCCGTCCTCAGGTGAATGGATAGAGCTAGATAAAGCTAGCCTGATGGAGGCTAGCTCTGTCTAAGGGGCCCAACTGAGTATGCACCCTTCTCTTCTCCCCCTCCATTCACCTGAAGACGGAAGCAGAGCCAGCTTCCGAAACGCTGTGATTTTAATTTTTTAATATTTTACTCTTCGGACGATGGATAAAGCCCATAAACCCACCACCACACAATATTATACACCGTCGTCAAAACGTTTTAGAATTTGTCTGTTTTGACAGTACGAATGACACCGACTATCTTACAGTCCTGATTCAACCGGGTCTCGTCCCGAAATCCCGCTGGCCCACGGATCATCTAGCATAGCATAGCCACCAGATGATTCTCCCGCTCCCCCACTCCCTCACCCTCTTGTGCGTCCTCTTTTCCAAATAATTTATTCATTTTCATTTTAAATTTTATAGTTACTCTTATTTTACTTTATTTTATTCTATTTACTTACCCTTACCTTTATATTTTGTTCCCTTACTTTATTCTATATATATATTTTTTTTCTCTTTATCCACCCCTCCCTCACCCCTGGTTCAACCCTGCTGGCTGTCATCACATTGACTGATACCCACCCCGCGCGAACCTTCCCAGTTAGTATCTACGTTACAGATTGGCTTTCTTTCCGGCTTGGACTCTTGACCCTTGAAGATGGGACGGATACGTTGTACCGAAACGTCGGCATACAGTTACCACACGCGCCGAAGAGTGCAGATATGATTTAATTTGTTGTTGTGTTTTGATTTACTTACATTTCTTTATCTTGCTGTTATGCGTGTTGTGGTGTGAGGGTAAAACTGACTCTAACATTTGGCTATGCAACTAATAATATTGGCCGTGGGCCAGACTGCCTGACGGTGCCACGGGAGACGAAGAAAAGTATGACAAAGAAGAGGACAAATCTGACGACGAGGAAGACGAAAAATATTAATAATATTTATAAAATATTATGCGTTCGGCGTTGAGTTGATTCTAATCCTCCAAAGTCAAGCAGGCCTATATTTGACGTACCGGCATCAAATTTACAGTGCAAAATACAATGCTGTATTCAGAACATGTTATTCCGGGTTGTGACACCGTGCAGTTATATTGTTGGACATAGATTTTTCGTGCCTCCATCTTCAGGGCTGAATTATATATTTTGAAATGTACTCGTTCAGAACAAAGTTGGTGGAGCAGATACACCCCAGCAACGACTGACATGGAAGTGTGAAAAAACATCACTTGGAAGGTACAGCTGGCTGGAAGGGTGAAAAAAAGACAACTTTTTAAGGGTCTAAATCAGTGCTGTCGCTGAAGGAACGGAGTATGTGAAAGAGCAGCACTTGTTCAGGGGCAAAATAAGACACTGGAAGGCGAGAAGTCTGCCGTTTTGAAAGCCACAAGAATCATCGTCACAAAAACAACATAGAGTTGTGCAAAATGGCTCGATTTTCGGGGCCAGTGGCAATACAAAGTGGAACATTAAAAAAAAAAGGACTGTCACTTTGTGGCCCAGGCAAAGCCCAGCACAAAGTCACAATTTTCTCTCACAGACGTTCCTTCATCAGTATCGTCAGCAGACAGGTACGTGGCTTCCACCGTCAAGAAATTCCCAGATCTGACAAATCAACTTCAACAACGCTTCCTCTCTGTAAGTCCACGGCACGATTCATCACGGCGCTTGGTTTCACGAGCAGCAGTAATGAGGATAAAAGTTTCGCCTCTCATTCTGAAGACACGAAATTCTGCCTCCCATTATAAACAAACCGCAGATACAGACTGGGGTTTGCAGAACGAAGTGTTGGGGAAAATATTAAAACTTAAGATAAATTACGTAACAAGTTGGGTCTAATTAAGGAAAATACACAATGAAAATATTACAGACTCCATTCTTCTGTGATGTGACGCTGTATCGTTAAGCATCTCCCGACGTTTCGAAGGATCGCAGTGCCTTCAACAACAGAATCAAGCAAACTGACACATCAGCAATTCCGCCCTAAAAACGTCAAATCTCGCACTAACAATATTTATGACTGCCACCCTCCACATAATATCACTGGGGGCTCGGGCAGTATAGCGACCCGCTACGGGTTGGAAGGTCCGGGGTTCGAATCCCGGTGGGGGCGAGATTTTCCGCACCCGTACAGACCGGCCCTAGGGCCCAACCGGGTCTCTTTCCCGGTGGTAATGCGGCCGGGGCGTGCCACTGATCACACCCTCCCATCTAGAGCCGAAGTTAAAGTAAGAGCAGAATTATACCTATACTCCCCTGTGAGCCCTCACGGCCTGTTACTGCGCGTCTCTCCGCGTAATGTTCTTGTGGGCTGAGGCGGTATGGCGCCTTGGTCGGGCCGGCAGTCTGGGGCCCTAACGCCTGTACAATGACTACGAGGCGTCTTTTCTGGGGACGAAGTGGCCGGGGCGTGGCGTTAACTCCCCCCCCCCCCATTTGGGCCAATATTAAGAAATATTAATACAGTATGACATACACTACCCCTCTGTGATTTCACGGCATGGCACGGGGAGACCTTTACTTTACATAACATCCTTGGTATGGTTCCACTGAAATAACCAGGGATTAGAAATTTAAAGAGAATAAAATTACGTCTAAATTTTTTTGTTCATGTCTCTGGATGATAACGCAATCATTCAGAGAGCTTTACACAGAACAACACTTTAGAGTAAAGAACTACAAAACGGAAGCGATGCGACGCATCACATAAATATGTGTGTGAAACTGACAGATGTAGTATTTAAACACTTAGCACTGAGGGCGCCACACAGCGAACAGATCGCAATTCTAAAGCTGTCGAATTCGATTTCTTTTTTCTTTCTTACATTCGAGACGGAGACCAACGACGTTTGATAACACGTTGCCAATTAATTAAGCTGCAAACAGACTTACATTCAGCGCCATATCGGACGCATGCCGGCAAATTTAGCGTGTGTGTGTTATTTCTCCAACTTCATACTTCAAAAGGAACACACAAACGGATGTTACTTTTCTACATACAGACTGCCTGTTGTCTTACTGTACTGTCACTGTCACACAGAACGGCGCCATGTGCACATCAACCGCACGGACACTCAAGGTAGACACTTGGCACATTGTCTCTAACCTTTTAAAGCCTAGCGGTAACTTTACGTACACCCAGGTTTAACATTAAAAAATTCTACGTGGTGCCCACATTGCGTTTATGTGTTTTGTACGGATCTCAGAACAAACAGCAACTTTTGCCTTATAAAACATTAAGAGACTGGTTTTTATAACCGAAGTGGAGAGTGTTTACAGCGCGGTACGCACTGAGTCCTTATATAAAACAGATACGCTTCGTCTTTAATATTCAGAAGGCCCTAACTCAGAAACAATGCTTCAGAACGCCTTTCTTCATGTAATGTTTTTGTATTGTGGTGTAGACACACGTTCTGTAGGTTTGGCTTTACATTTTTCGTTCACACTGTATCTGATAATGCAGCAATGTAAACAGCAGATAAAATATTTCCGAAAAACAGAAATGTAAGAAAAGCAATAAACTATGCACCACTTCCATGACATCGAACATTTTCCTGACGAATAATTCCGCTACAGCAGAAACCGATATGCGCACTGGACAAAGCTAACAAACGCAAACCATGTCACCTTTCAGGGTCACGCAGAAGTGATTAGGAAGACCGTTGTTTGTGACTTCATGCAGCGTAGTTTGGTGGTTTGGTAAGTGACTACCAAACTACAGGCTGTCGCATACCAGAAGTCAGAAACTTTCGGATTCAGATCACGTGTACATTTTGGACTGCCTCACATGAACGTCCATAAGCCCTGTTGTACGTATTCAAATTTCGTAAACGGTTCAATGCTTCAGGCTTTCCCTAGAGATGTTAACAATTTCCTAGCTGGTCACACAATTATTTCCTTTAACAGGTCAAAAATTTGGTGTTTTATATTCGACCCTAATTTGAACACACTCCACGTGGAAATGTTATTGCAACTTGGTCACACGGGAGTCCCCTTCCCTTCACGTTCGACATGATCCCTTCTCATCCCCTGCACCTATTCCATTGCCTGGCCTGTCCCACACTGTTTTATTTCGTTGTGCTAATGATGCTTGGCCAACAGCACCAGCTACAAAGGTCTTCTTTGTATAAATATCACCATGGTCATATTCCTTCACCTCTATCACTTCCAAATGATCTCTTAGCACCGCCTTCTTAAACACCTTTAACCTTTTAAAGCCTAGCGGTAACTTTACGTACCATCAGGTTTAACATTAAAAAATTCTACGTGGTGCCCACATTGCGTTTATGTGTTTTGTACGGATCTCAGAATAAACAGCAACTTTTGCCTTACAAAACATGAAGAGATTGGTTTTTACAACCGAAGTGGGGAGTGTTTACAGCGCGGTACGCACTGAGTCCTTATATAAAACAGATACGCTTCGTCTTTAAAGGGTTAATGTACATTAATGTAAGATTTTTACGTTGGCGTATGAAAATTCGTATCATACACTTCAAGGGGGTTTGTTTATCGTCTGGTGTTAAAAGATAATAAAAACAATGATTGGAATTTAATATTTAATTCTTATTATTTTCATGCATAACCGGGACAGCACAGTCGGTACAGTAACTACGCTACGGGTTGGACGGTCCAGGGTTCGAATCCTGGCAATGCCAAGAGACTTTCCCTTCTCCAAAAGCCTCAAGACCGGCACTGAAGTTCACCCAGTCTCCTATTCAACGCGTACCGGGGTCTTTCCCAGAAATAAACGGCCGTTGCGCTAAGTTAACTGCTTCCATTTAGCGCCGAATTTAAAAATACTAAAAGCTCTCCCTCTGCCCCCTACACGTCTTCATGGCACGGACAGGAAAAATCTTACCTTCTTTTGATACACCTCTTAGCAACAGACGATGGACAAAACCCACAGAGTACATGAAGAGTACAAAGATTTAATCATCACTCGTCTGTTAGTGTGACAGTGACAGTTTTGCAACAGGTAGCTAACATTCCGAACACGCACATTGGATGGGGTACAATGCCCAGTCACCTTTGTCTGGCTGAACTCAACCACTTTATTTAATAGACGCCGGTCCAGTCCATCTTTATTCAGCATTACTAACCCAGGTCCCTCGCATTAGTGGTCTCCCGTTCAAACGTTTTACCCAGTTACTGTAACCCTGTAATTTTTTACCTCACCCCTTCCCTTTAATCTCCAACATCAGTTCGTATTTTGCAACCCAATTATCCTCTATGGGTCCTTTCAACTCAGCTTTGCCCTCTCAGTGAGGGCAGCACTTCAGCTCGGCACTTTACACTTGCCAGTTTGTGCGTCATGGCATGGCCGCAGCTGCTACTTCCGCCTAAACTATGATTCTTGCGGATTATAACCGCTTACAAAATGCTGCTCCTGCATCCTCACGAAAAACCTTGGCTTCCCACGCGTTTGACGGTTTCATTCTATATTAACCCTTTAAAAGCGAAGCGTATCTGTTTTATATAAGGACTCAGTGCGCACCGCGCTGTAAACACTCTCCACTTCGGTTATAAAAACCAGTCTTTTAATGTTTTATAAGGCAAAAGTTGCTGTTTCTCCTGAGATCCGTACAAAACACATAAACGCAATGTGGATACCACGTAGAATTTTTTAACATTAACCCTTTAAAGACGAAGCGTATCTGTTTTATATAAGGACTCAGTGCGTACCGCGCTGTAAACACTCTCCACTTCGGTTATAAAAACCAGTCTCTTAATGTTTTATAAGGCAAAAGTTGCTGTTTGTTCTGAGATCCGTACAAAACACATAAACGCAATGTGGACACCACGTAGAATTTTTTAATGTTAAACCTGGTCGTATGTAAAGTTACCGCTAGGCTTTAAGTGTTAAGGTAATTAGCGGACCGTCCGTTCAATAATTCAGCACATGAGAACAGACAGCGTTATGGGTACAGTGACCAGGCTACAAGCTGGATAACAGAGCGCCCGTGGTTCGAGTCTTGGCAGGAGCACAGATATTTCTCGTTTTCAAAGCGTCCGGAGAGGCAGTGAGTCGACCTAGTCTTCTACTCCATGTGTATTTGGGAAAATTTTCCTTCAGTATAAAGTGGCCAGGGCGTAAAACTTACTGCCCACCCGCACAGACAGCCGTGCTTAACCTTTTAAAGCCTAGCGGTAACTTTACGTACCACCAGGTTTAACATTAAAAAATTCTACATGGTGCCCACATTGCGTTTATGTGTTTTGTACGGATCTCAGAACAAACAGCAACTTTTGCCTTATAAAACATTAAGAGACTGGTTTTTATAACCGAAGTGGAGAGTGTTTACAGCGCGGTACGCACTGAGTCCTTATATAAAACAGATACGCTTCGTCTTTAAAGGGTTAAGAAGCAGTGGAGCCATTTCACTCCCCCCGACTTGACCTCATCTCCTGCACAAGGACTTTATTTTTACTTTACACTGGCACAGTACTGATATGAACCATACAAACTGCCGTCTTCTGGAATATGACACCGTGTTGTCTGCTAGAAAGCTATAGAGTTTTCAGAGGATCCTGCTGCACCCCTCATCGGGGCGGGTGAATTAATGACTGCCTTCATCATTATCATCCGCTCGGATGAGAGATTCAGGTAGATGCTATAGAAGATCAGTAGGTGTCTACCAAATTATACGGCGTCACGTCCCAGCAGTCAGCAAACACCCGCTAATGAACCACCACAAACAACGTAACAACACGCCATAATTCCAAACACTACAAGCCTTCAATGTCGGAAGTTACATCACTGTCCCGGTTTCAGTGCCCTGCTACGTCAAATTCACCCACGAGTGATGTTAGATCATTGTAATTATATTCACAGTGCCTAAGTTAATTCATTCTATTCTGATTCGAATAATGACCTTCAATATCCCACCAACAGCAAAGTACACATCAGGGATACCAAAACCACAGCACAAACCACTGCGTTTGCAGGTGCCTGACAATTTAATACCATTACCGTGTGTAATCAGCAGCTTTTATTTCGGTTCATCTTGTATAAAAATATCGAATGATGGCTTCTATTCCCTACAAACATACACACAAAACTCGACAATGTACCAGTGCATCGCAAAATGCTGTCTTTCATTACAGTGACAGAATGTAATCCTATTACCCTTTGAAATCTGCAGCGTTTCGTGGAATCATTAATGATGTGAACCGCTCCGGTGTACCAATACAGATTACAGCCAATTAGGAACACCTTAATAACAGACATTATAAAATTGCATGCTTTGGTCACATTTCAGACTAATAATTACATTAAGATAAGCCGCAATTTCAGTTACATCTTGGGCACTCAGACGTCACAATTAAATGAGCTCACGCTTCAATCTTTCCACAGAAGTCAAGTACGTAATTAACCAAAGAAACAACATAACCAACCAACTAAACTGAAACAGCACAACCAACAATGCCAACGAACCAATCGGCTAAAGCAATTAGAACAGCCAATGTAAGCGAGCAACAAACGAAAAAACGTTACCGACGCAAATAACAAAAGTCACCTATGCGATCAATCAAAACAACCCGATAAAGGCAAACAAATGCATCCAAAGCAAAGCGATGGGACCCAACCAAAGCACTCACCCCGTCGTAGCCGTTGGAGTAAGAAGGTATGACAGTATGAGGAAGTGTAAATGGCTCTTCGTGAAGGGCTGTGAAGGCAGAGCCCGATTTCTACAACGACAGGATTTTTAAACGCGTGACAGGACGTTATTAACACACCAGTCTTTGTGGATTATATTAAAAAATAACGACAGTTAAATAATAAATAATCTACTTTTAATGTTGCAATTACCTCTTAAATTTTTATGCCTCGGGCAAGGTTCTCAAACTGTGGTACGCACACCACTGCTGGTACACCAACCGTTGTTTTCTGGTACGCGGTGTTAATAGAGCAACTAAATACAAAAACATATAAATTTTAAAAAATAAATAAAAAATAGTCCACATATATTTCCTAACACTGCTGTCAAAATTGTGTCATTCATCCCTGCTATTAAACAGTCTTTCAATTTCAGGTTTTTTTTATTTAAATAAACACAATATTGGTGCACACTGAAATTGTTAAACGTAATTTAGCGGTAAGCCAGCAAAAACGTCTGCGAACCCCTGATCTCAGGGACATGGCTTACTCAACGTCCTTCCTAAGACAGCCTATAGGATAATCTATATGACCTATGTAAGCCTATTTTGTCCTTATTTTCGTGTTAAATAATTTAACAATATTCAATCAAATGTACCTACAAACAACAGTGCGCATTAAGTACTTTGGACAGAATATAAATTGCACTCGATTACGAACTTACATGTGAATTAGAATCAAAGTGTGCTCCTAAATTTCCTGACTGCCTCGAGCATGGAAGGACGCTTTGACACGATTCAAGTGCCGAACGCTTTTGAACATAAGAGGGGAGGTTACAGAAACCTGCACAGATCCTTACTCTTCACAACCATTCGGGTGTACAAGCTGGTGGTTGTTCACCAAACCCACGCCTGAACACTCCCACATCATCATTAACCTTTTAAAGCCTAGCGGTAACTTTACGTACCACCAGGTTTAACATTAAAAAATTCTACGTGGTGCCCACATTGCGTTTATGTGTTTTGTACGGATCTCAGAACAAACAGCAACTTTTGCCTTATAAAATATTAAGATACTGGTTTTTATAACCGAAGTGGAGAGTGTTTACAGCGCGGTACGCACTGAGTCCTTATATAAAACAGATACGCTTCGTCTTTAAAGGGTTAATCGACAGACAATAACCAACACCTTAGTAGATAATGCAGTAATTCCAATATTTTCAAACATTAATGATCCTCCTGTAATTTCACCTGCACAGGACGACAACCGTTACAGTGACGCAGAATTAATCTAGCTGGAAGCTCCATTACCGTGAACGTACTGTCGCCTATCACGGATGTGGTTACTTCGCGGTCTCTTTCCCTCTATTCGTCTAATACGAACATAGGGGCAAAATTTCTCATAGGTCAAAAATACCTCCTACAAATCGCCCACACTTTCAGCAGCCATTAGTGCTTTTACATTGCAATTTAACCATTTAAAGCCTAGCGGTAACTTTACGTACCACCAGGTTTAACATTAAAAAATTCTACGTGGTTTGCATTTATATGTTTTGCACGGATCTCAGAACAAACAGCAACTTTTGCCTTATAAAACATTAAGAGACGGGTTTTTATAACCGAAGTGGAGAGTGTTTACAGCGCGGTACGCACTGGGTCCTTATATAAGACAGATACGCTTCGTCTTAAAAGGGTTAACAGTCTGTAATCTCTACATTACAACAACTTTCTTGTATAACCTAAGAATTTATAACGAATCTGGTTACCTCAGTAAAGTATCTTCGCTTCGATTGTCTACAAAAAAAAAAGGTGAATTCTAAAAGGTTTTGACGACGGTGTATAATATTGCGTGGTGATGGGTTTATGGACTTTATCCATCGTCCGAAGATTAAAATATTAAAAATTAAAAAATTAAGATCACGACGTTTCGGAAGCTGACCCTGCTTCCGTCCTCAGGTGAATGGAGGGCGAGAAGAGAAGGGCACCTACTCCGTTGGGCCCCTTAGACAGAGCTAATCTCCATCAGGCTAGCTATGTATAAATTTTAGATAGGGGCATATAAAATAAGATTTAGCTAGCCTCCAGTGATGGAGGCTAGCTCTGTCTAAGGGCCCCAACAGAGTAGGTGTTCTTCTCTTCTCCCCCTCCATTCACCTGAGGACGGAAGCAGAGCGTTTCCGAAACGTGGTGATTTTAATTTTTTAATTTTTAATATTTTACTCTTCGAACGATGGATAAAATCCATGAAACCATCACGACACAAAAAATACGGGGCTGTGTACAGCAACCTATATTGCCGAAATACACAATGACGGAACTTCGTGCAGCCGTCTGGCACGATATGCTACGCTCAGCCACGAAACGCTCCCATAGGACTTAAGGGCTGCAGCAGCTTTTTGCTTTGTCGTTCCGTACAGCATTCATTATGGATTTTCAATTACCACCACACTTATTATTCTCCTAAAGAAAGAAGTGTGTAAAAGACACAAAAAGAGGTACCAATCCTCAGCGCCTCTGTTCACTTCAAAATTCCCAAGTCCCTTAAGCTTCAAGTGTCTCAAAACTTTCTATACCACCTTTCAGTGTTCATAACGAATGATATATCCTAAAGATGTGACACAGCAAGCAGCTATGTATTACGCCTACATCAGCTGCATCCCTTTTTTAATATTAGATAAAATAAAACTTTATTTTATCCCTGTACACTGCGCTGTGAAGCAGTATAGGGGTGTACATACAGAGTTCTTCCCTAACTCTCGAAACAAGACGGGCGCTGGACGTAAGCTTTACATTCCTGCATCCTTACTTCCAAGGAAAGGGTCGTCGGTACGCATTTGACCAGCTGGTTCAGCCCCACAACAAGTGTGGATCCTGTGCGGAGCAGATAAGCCCCATGCTGTCCTCACGTCGGAAATCGAGTTCCAGTTCCTCCATTGCCCAGCCCGTGACCCAGTCACTACCTTAACTGAGCTACCCCGTACAAAAAATACACGTAACAAACTCTAAAGGCGATTATAAACCTTCGTATTCCGTTACCAGCACATACACATGTGCGTATAGTTGGGTTCGTTGAGTCGATACTGTGATTGGAGAACGAACCTGAGGAATGGGGTTCAATTTATGGCAAAGGCAGGGAATTGGGTCTTATCCAGAGCTTCTAGACAGGCCCCATGGCCCACAAAGTGTCACACGGAATGGGGTAATGTGGACTGTTAACCCTGGTGTAAAGCGGCGATGACGGAAACCTCCCCACCCAGCTCCATCTATTGTCGGTGGGAAAACTGTCTCATCCATTCCGCCACAAGTCTTCGTGGCTTTCTGTTCAAGCACAGCCACACCGTTACAACTGACTTTGTCTTCATAAATAACCTACGGCTTAAAAAGGACTAAATTTAAGCTAGATACATAATATTACCCCATTAAGAGATTAATTCTCTAGAAGAAATGTGCATACAAAATCCAAACCACACGCTACGTTTGTGGTTGTCAAATGCTACGTAATAACGTCAGAGGGCGAAATTTTCTGTTAGCAAAGCACTCACCGTGAGACGTTCAGAAGGCAGCGACGTCTTGCTCCTTGAATGGCAAATACTCAGCGCGTGTCACATGGATCAGTGTCTCGCAGACGCACCTGGAAACAGCGCAATACTGTATAATTACGAATGCACCTTTATCGTTTCGTTTCGCAGTCCTTCCCTCTTCTACCTCCTCACAGCAGGTGTCCAGGTTGTTTATTTTCACTTGATCACACTCAGACACACACCACAGTCGGTAGGACTCCTCTGGACGAGGGATCGGCCCGTCGCAGAGACCTCTACCTGACAACACAAATACTCACAAGACAAAAAAATCCATGCCCCCGGTGGGATTCGAACCCACGATCCCAGCAAGCGGTCGGCCACAGACCTACGCCTTAGACCGCGCGGCCACTGGGATCGAATACACCTTTATACCGCTGTTTATTCACACAAGTTTTACTTCAAGAAATTTGAGTTCTTGATTCACTCTATATTTAATTGCCACATGTTTTGTGTTTTTATGTTTTCTGTATGTACGTTTTCTTGTTAAAACAAACGACTCTCCCTCTGGAAGATTAAAACTGTAACAAAAATTAACAAGGCAGAACTAACGAACTCCACATTCTTGAAAACCTCACAGTCTCTTTACTTGATGACAAGTTCGTCCCAATTTGAGGCAAGTGCAGACTCGTTAACGTGTTCACAACATTCAGCATTTGTCCCTGTCCTAAACCAAATAAATGCATCGAACATCCTCACAAAATATTTTCCTATTTCTTTATGGCAGCCTACATTCTAATATTACCGGCCCATCTTCGCCTAGATCTCTCAAGTGTTCTTTTATATTCAGCACATCCCATTAGAATCATGTATGTTTTCTCCATTTTCCCATGTTTGCTACATTTCCCTTCAAACTCGCCTTCGTCGACTTGATCACCCTGGCAGATAATTATCGCTGTAAATTATAAAAACCTCCCTACACCGATTCCGTCACTATGCACTTGGTGTCCTGCACGGATGAACAAATTTCGCAAAAGTCTAGCATCCACTTAAAAATGCTAGGCGCCAGGCAGGTGACATGAAGCAAGTTCCATACTGAGGGCAAACAAATATCAGGGTCCCCCCCCCCCGTACAAACTTCAGTCGCACATGCAACGGGGCGCCTAGAATTTGTGCAGCCCTGATGTGGAAGACAGTCACGGGGGTTACAAAAGACAGGACTTTAACGCAGCGCATTAGCGTCAGAACTTCAGCTAAATCCAAGAAAACTTCAACCGAAGCTTACGGCATGTTCGCAGATGTTTACGGTTTGTTTGGAGCAGCCGAATTTTAACGCACCGAAACGGGTAACAAAACTGACATTTCGACAGCTATGTATAAAGAACTTTATGCAGCGTTTGAACGAGTTAATAATGGTATTAGTAATTCCATGTTTTCAGAATACTTAACTCTTGCAGATAATTTCTGTTAATGTTACTGTATGGAACAGTCTCGCCTAAAATAATATATTAAATTAAATAAATATATGCATCAAATTAAATATCTAAATACGTATAGCCTATATTAATCCCTCAAACTGCGACCGCGATAACCCGGAGTTAATCGATAGGCAAAGAAAGACAAACTGAACTCAATAGGTGGTGGTGGTGGTGGTGGTGGTGGTGGTGGTAGTAGTGCCACTAGTAGTAGTAGTAGCCGCAGCAGCAGCAGCAGTAGTAGCAGTAATCCGTTAAAATTTCAGTTTAATAGCTTTCAGATTCGACAACCAGCTACCCACCACAGATCCATTTATCTACTTATCATGCAGCCACCAATAACACGATTTGTCGCTGAAGTTATCAACAGTGGGTCCCAAAGCAGTGCCATCTTATTGCCATTAATCTGACTCACTTCCAGCACATAGCCTGGGCAGTAACACCTCCAACAGGTCAACACAGCCTAACCTCAACAACTGATAGAACGTCCGAACACAACCTTGTCACCTAAACCAGTCGTCCTAAAATATTCAAGTACACTCAACGTCCAATGTTCTGCATTATTTATGAAACAAAGTAAGTACAGAGTACAACGCAAAGTTTCGACAAGGAAGCGGGTACTTTCCACCCAGACAAGCCTCAGAATGCATTACGGCACCACAAGGAGTTAGCAGAGCTATGCCACATCCCGTAACAAAGCCTTTATATTAATACACACCGCTATTGGTACGGAGTTCCATTAAAGCCTGCTGCCACAGCTAATAGCCAAAAGAGGTTACATACAGCAGCTTCGTACAGTATTGCCAAATACAATACGAAAACAGCGCGAAAGCAAATTGGAACCTGGTTCGACCAAAATGGTAGGTCTGTTTGGGCCCTATAAAACTGGAAACAAATGTTACATCAGCTGAGGTCATGTCAAATATGGCGCTCTTGGTGCGGTAACAATTTTTTTTATCCTCTACGCAAACTCAAAAAGGCTACGAATGAATTAAAATAATTCTCTTGCTGGGACTGGACACAAATGTAAAGCCGCATACATTTTAATTCCGCGGTTGGTGTATGATTGTTGCAGTCTATGTTTACATAGGCCATTTCACAGGTTTTGGCCGATGAAGAACCCAGCAGAGCTGATGGATTCGCCTACTCTCTAAGTGAGGTGCCAAGGGCAGTCCGCTTTCACAGTCGCTAGAGAAGAGACTTGCTATTAGCCTTCCGTTTGAAAATTTCACCAGCCAAATGTAACAAATTACCTTTATGCGGGCTCCTGCAGGTTTCTTGATTCCTCGGGTACAATACGCCTACAAGATAGACCGTCACCTACGCATAAATTTACGCCACGACCGGAAGTCCAAACCAATCTATCGATTTTCCTCACATTCGTGACAACGCAGCCAGTTGTGGTTAACTGGTCCCGCAGCTGGGAAACAGGCTTTGTCAAGCATGGCTTCCAGAAGTTATAAACACTTTTCTAACTTCATTTAAGCTGAAGATGACGAAAATGAAATATAAAAATTAACACAGGAAACGGAAATATCAATAGCTTTTTTCAGTGGCACATCCCGTTTTCAGAATTAACCCTTTAAACACGAAGCGTATCTGTTTTATATAAGGACTTAGTGCGTACCGCGCTGTAAACACTCTCCACTTCGGTTATAAAAGCCAGTCAGTTAATCTTTTATAAGGCAAAAGTTGCTGTTTGTTCTGAGATCCGTACAAAACACATAAACGCAATGTGGGCACCACGTAGAATTTTTTAATGTTAAACCTGGTGGTCCTTAAAGTTACCGCTAGGCTTTAAAAGGTTAAATTAACCCTTTAAAGACGAAGCTTATCTGTTTTGTATAAGGACTCAGTGCGTACCGCGCTGTAAACACTCTCCACTTCGGTTATAAAAACCAGTCTCTTAATGTTTTATAAGGCAAAAGTTGCTGTTTGTTCTGAGATCAGTACAAAACACATAAATGCAATGTGGGCACCACGTAGAATTTTTTAATGTTAAACCTGGCGGTATGTAAAGTTACCGCTAGGCTTTAAAAGGTTAATACTCAGTACATAAATGTCAAAGGGTCCAGGCGGCAGCAACAATATTCATTAACGATTGCAGGCTGTGCAATCACCATATGTATGGTCAGGTTTAACGCCGAAACACCTGCACATTTACCCACACAGTGTATATCTATGTTCTGTGTGACTCTCACAATAAACAACATTTATTTCCCTACACAGCATTCAAAGATATGTCTTTCTAATTGCAAACACACTGCTCTCTGTGAGGCACAAACTGAGTCTTTTTACATAATAACGTATATTCATTTCAATATTCGAAAGGTCTATTAATTAAGACATAACTATGTGGCTAACAGGGCTGTGGAGTCGGAGTCGGAGTTGGAAAGAATTTTGGGTGGAGTCGGAGTCGGAGTTGGAAAGAATGTTGGGTTGAGTCGGAGTCGGAGTTGGAAAGAATTTTGGGTGGAGTCGGAGTCGGAGTTGGAAAGAATTTTGGGTGGAGTCGGAGTCGGAGTTGGAAGGAATTTTGGGTGGAGTCGGAGTTGGAAGGAATTTTGGGTGGAATCGGAGTTGGAAGGAATTTTGGATGGAGTCGGAGTTGGAAAGAATTTTGGGTGGAGTCGGAGTCGGAGTTGGAAGGAATTTTGGGTGGAGTCGGAGTCGGAGTTGGAAGGAATTTTGGGTGGAGTCGGAGTTGGAAGGAATTTTGGGTGGAGTCGGAGTCGGAGTTGGAAGCAATTTTTGATGGAGTCGGAGTTGGAAGGAATTTTGGGTGGAGTCGGAGTCGGAGGTTTTATGTACTGACTCCACAGACCTGGTGGCTACATGTTTCGGCCCTTTACTGGGCCATGTGCATGCTAATATATATTTAATTACTTTCAATGTCCTTACTGTTTAAAAGCTGGATCGAATATTATATCACAGAATCCATTTTATACAGTGTAATTTTAAAACACTTTTCCTCTGCCTATTTCGCATTACTTTTAAAATATATTGAAATAAGGTAGCTTTATATTCGTGAATGAATACTTTCTCGCTAGAAAAAGAAAAAAAGGATCGTTAAAGTGTTGTGCTTGTTGTATAAATCGTCACGCTTAGATGTTCGTATTCCTGCTACAACACACACTGAACGAAAACTAAATACACCTACACACTACATACGTGGGTGTAGACCTTAGACCCTTATCAGCATTATTAACGTTTTAAAGCCTAGCGGTAACTTTACATACCACCAGGTTTAACATTAAAAAATTCTACGTGGTGCCTACATTGCGTTTATGTGTTTTGTACGGATCTCAGAACAAACAGCAACGTTTGCCTTATAAAACACTAAGAGACTGGTTTTTATAACCGAAGTGGAGAGTGTTTACAGCGCGGTACGCACTGAGTCCTTATATAAAACAGATACGCTTCGTCTTTAAAGGGATAACATTCTCTGCTTCAGAGTCATACTTCCATTAAGGTCTGTACTAAGCGCATAAATAAGTCTTTTCCCAATCCAGTCTACAAGCAATCTGTGTGGGATGATTTCTTAGGTTCAATTTTCCTAAGACTTCCCTTTGTTTTACGGCGGTGGATGATAGGTAAGATCTACAGACTAGAGATGCGTGCAAATACGCACACAGTCTTCAGTAATGCCCTTTAGTTTCGTCTTGGTTTTATTCCAAAGGTGAAGTGACTTCATATCTGTCCACAAAATTCTCAGACTTTAAATTTCACGAGAAATGCTTCGGCCGCTTTCAATTGGTAATACGTGCAAACGGATGGACTGAGAGATTGGCAGAGGCTGTCTGAAGAGATGTGAGAACACGTGACAAGTAGTAAGACAAGGAACAAAAAAATGCATGAAAGTAAGAAGGATGCAGGGGAAGGAAGGAGGAAATAATAATAAAATTTGGAACAAAGAAAAAGGAGACAAATAAAGATGAAAAGCGGGATAGAACTGCAAAAACAAGGAGAAAGAACAAGGTAAGAGTCCGTTTAGGAGCAGAGTAAAATTAATCAAGACAAAAGCCCCTACTGCTGTTTCGCACTTTCCCTCTTTTTGTTATCACATTACCTCGTGCCGCAGCTGCTCACGCTACGATATCCGTCACTCTCTTTCCCCATACACTGAACCTCCTCTCGAATTATCATCATCATCATCGGATTCCTCGGTTCGCCACGAGACTCGCTTCCCGACGACTCTATCTTTGTCATCAACCCGCACATTTTCGCTGCCGGCAACTTGCGTGAACAAGCAGGATTCGCTGTGCCTGCCGCACTGAACGTTCAGCGATTATCGCACTGACATCAGCAGACAGGCTGAACTTTCCACACAAGTTTCAGAATACATCACTGCCAAGAAGACGCGCGATTTTAACCCTTTAAAGACGAAGCGTATCTGTTTTATATAAGGACTCAGTGCGTACCGCGCTGTAAACACTCTCCACTTCGGTTATAAAAACAAATCTCTTAATGTTTTATAAGGCAAAAGTTGCTGTTTCTTCTGAGATCCGTACAAAACACATGTTATTAACCCTTTAAAGACGAAGCGTATCTGTTTTATGTAAGGACTCAGTGCGTACCGCGCTGTAAACACTCTCCACTTCGGTTATAAAAACGAATCTCTTAATGTTTTATAAGACAAAAGTTGCTGTTTGTTCTGAGATCCGTACAAAACACATGTTATTAATGAACGACATCCCCGTTGGCTTATCGATCTTAAGTATATATTTTATGTAATTCTACAACCGGACCCAACAAGTACTTTAACACACGTATTATTGGCAACTAATTTCGGCTCATAAAAGAGCCATCATCAGGTCGTAACAAAAACCGTAAACTGGAAAACCCACGGGTTGTAGAATTAAATAAAATGTATACATAAACGCGTAACATTTTACTAAGCGCTGACGAAACAGGGGGCCATCACAGATGAAAGGACGATTTTGAATTAGATGTTTGTTATGTAAAAAAAAATTATTCTGGTGAGTATTTCGGACTTCGGGGAGACAGACGTGTATAACTGGCAGATACGAACACGGTGATGTTGGTATTCGTATGTACCACGGCGTCTAATATAGCATTCATACACCACGTAACGTCTCACAAGACTGGTATGTCCAGCAACACCGCTGTACGAACCTAGAATCAAGCATTTGTTCAAATGTTGGTACACTTGAATAATGCTAGCTGTGAAGACCGCGCCGTGAGTTACAGTGTTTAGTGTCAAATACTGTTTAAAACAGGAGAATTTCATGCAAGCAGAAAGAAACTGCCGACAATATTTCAGTGCGAGATTTGAGGTTTCCAGAATTGTTATTTATTTATTTATTTATTAGTGACTCCAGTTTCTAATAGACGGTTCGGGAACTGCTCGCCGATTAACACCCTATTGTCACAGTTCTCAATATCCTACAGATTATAATATTTCTTTATTACATTCCTTTTAATTTATTCTGCTATTTACACCTTACTTTGTATGAATATTTCTTTAAATTTCTTCGTCGCAGTCCTTACCTCTTCCAGTGGATACTGTATAATTACGAATGCACCTTTATCGTTTCGTTTCGCAGTCCTTCCCTCTTCTACCTCCTCACAGCAGGTGTCGAGGTTATTTATTTTCACTTGATCACACACAGATACGCATCACAGTTGGTAGGACTCCTCTCGACGAGGGATCGGCCCGTGAGACCTCTATCTGACAACACAAACACTGTACAAGACAAAAATTCATACCCCCGGTGGGATTCGAACCCACGATCCCAGCAAGCGCTCGGCCGCAGACCTACGCCTTAGACCACGCGGCCACTGGGATCGGCTCTTTAAACTTCTTACTTTATACAAATCTGTACAAATTATTCTCTGTGTGCCAGTTCCATATGCACATCCAGACATCTTTTACACAAAGAGTCCATTCCCATTCTCCACTTTCTTATTTCTTGGCAACAGAAGAACGCTTCTAACAGCGTCGTTGCCTAAACATAGCTGACAGCTTCCTTTATCAATTCCTCTTCTAATACTTCTCATTTACAACCCCCAGCTTTCAACCAAGTTTTCCCCATTTCTTTTCTGGTATAATATTCAGTACATCCTTCCCTATCCCAATCTATGTTTCATAGCCTAAAAAAATACTAAAGAAATATGTCCAGACATTTTGGAGTCTACACGGCGTATTTTTGACTTTTATTTCTTACTTCCTTTTTTACTTCTCACTATGCCAAACCAGTGACAGGCAGAAATTCTATAGTTCCGCCTTCATATGCTTTTCACAGCTTCCACATTCACGCTAGCTTCCTGCCCTTTACAACACTAACGGGCTCCTCTATGGCCACACGCACAATCCGCTGACAGTGTTTGTCAGCCACAAAACTTCCCCCACGCTGCTGCACAAGTTTATCCACATTTAAACAGTACAATTAACCTTTTGAAGCCTAGCTGTAACTTTACGTACCACCAGGTTTAATATTAAAAAATTCTACGTGGCGCCCACATTGCGTTTATGTGTTTTGTACGGATCTCAGAACAAACAGCAACTTTTGCCTTATAAAATATTAAGAGACTGGTTTTTATAACCGAAGTGGAGAGTGTTTACAGCGCGGTACGCACTGAGTCCTTATACAAAACAGATGCACCTCTCGTCTTTATAGAGGGTTAATTGTGCACTTTATTGACCCTCATATTTTCTTGAAAAATCGACTGCGCATTTTATCAATTTCACATCAGTGCCCATGAAGATTGGAGTTTTCTGGGATGACACCGTGTCGACCGGTAAACAATTACCAACCTTTCGGAAAAGTTTGTTCGGTCAATCTTACAAGGTCTATGCAATTTTGGACTGCGTATGTGATGAAAATAATAAATACAAGCATGGGTGTCCGTGTCAGGATACGATAAATGTATACAAAATATTATCCGGTAAACGTCAATAAAAGGATTCACTTCGGAAATTCCGTCGCAGGTGGGGGTAATATTAGAATGCATAGGTGTGAAGGGCTAAGCGGGAATGAACTGGATCAGGACAACATCCACTGGCGGTTTTCCTGAAAGTTTTATTTTTATTAAACTAGAACTTTTTGACCAGCTGAATAACTAACAAATTTTCAAGAAACAGCGATGTAGTTCGCCAGGTGGTTAGTTATTTTAACGGACCCACACACACAAATACAAACCCAGTTAGAATCCACAGAACGGTACAAATTAACCCTTTTAAGACGAAGCGTGTCTGTTTTATATAAGGACTCAGTGCGTACCGCGCTGTAAACACTCTCCACTTCGGTTATAAAAACCAATCTCTTAATGTTTTATAAGGCAAAAGTTTCTGTTTGTTCTGAGATGCGTACAAAACACATAAACGCAATGTGGGCACCACGTAGAATTTTTTAATGTTAAACCTGGTGGTATGTAAAGTTACCGCTAGGCTTTGAAAGGTTAAACTGTGAAGACGTAGCATTCTAAGCAACAAGAATCACTCTTCTAGGTCAGTGGTTCTCAAAATGCGGGCCGCGGAATCCCAGTGGTAAATGTACCCTGGAAAGGGGGTTCATGAGATGATTTTTGTCCTACAAGCTAGAATGAAAATATAATTTTTCATGGCTCGACAACCCTAGTAGACCTAGGTCTCCTGATTACAGAGATTTCTAGATGACACACCACACTCGGTAGGACTCC